>JABUQX010059607.1:0-63868 GCA_015478945.1 Trachelipus rathkii | reverse complement strand
TGTGTGACATAATCGCCACAATATTCAACAATGCATAGTATCAAATATAATCAAGAATATAATTGATTAAAGTTGGAACAGCGGCTAAATTTCACTTTCGCATGATCCTCCAGAACTTGAAAATCAACTAATAGAATCTTTTCTTATTAAGAATTTTTGGATTTAAAATAATTAATATCTCAGACGAGGGCTTAATTTTTGTTCCATAGATCCCGTATAACTAAATAATTTTTTCAAACCGTTATCATTATCAGGGTATTTTATTATTAATTATTCATTATTTATTATTATTTTTATTATTAATATTTATTATCATTATAACATTTAGATAATTATTATATATTATTATTACCTCACCACACGGTTGAGAACGTTAGCACAACGCCGACATGTTGTAGGGTGGTGGGGCTCGGATACCTTGTTAATACGAGAGAATATAGTATCTGACAGAGGTAGGTTGTACGTTGATTGATGTTAGTTGTATTATGTGTTATAGGATCCTTTTTGTGGTTCCCTCCTTTCCATTTATGTTCTGCGGTTTATTTTATTGTTTGTTGTTTTGTTTATTCTTATGTGATTTTATTTTATTCTTGTGAAATAGTATATTATATTATTATATAATTTTATTATATTATTATTATTATTAATATTATTCATTAATATTGATTAGTAATTATTATTATTATTATGATTTATGAGAGATTGTTGTGTTTTATTATTATTATGATTATTATTATTTTTATTTATTTTTTTACCTTAATTTTGAGTGGGATATAAATATGCTAATTCCCGTAGATATATATTGTTTTATTATTGTTGGTTTATTATGTAATTATTTTTATTATTGAGGGATTTAGAGAATAATATATGAGTGGTAGATCAATGATTTCTTAGGGGGGGGTTTCGTTCCTCTATCCCCGTCTTCGCTCAGTTTAGTTGTCTTCTCCTCCATTTTTCTGGTACGTTTACTTACTTACGTTCCCTGATTCTCTCTTCTGAGAGTCTCCCAATTCCCCTGCTTCCTGGTGGCTACCGGGCTGTTGTCTTCGTGTGTGTCATGGGCCCATCTTGCCCTCCTTCTCGTGGGTGAGGGTACAAGTTAAAAACCGGGTTTTCTTGCCTTTCTCCGGGGCGCCAATTGTAGAGGTCCCGAACCTTGCCCTAACCTGATGAGAAGTGCGTGTCCTGCACTTGGGGAGCATAATCTTGGGCTTCGCGTCTTAATCAGTGTGGTGCACAGCTTTTATTGTTCCATCTTTGGCTGGACGCGGAGTTGCGGAGAGGCTTTCCCGAGCACACGCATGCCCACCCTACGGGGGTGGGTTTCTAGAGGGAGGTGCGATGATTGGCTGGTGGTTTGGCGCGGTTACTGCGGTTACGCTTCCGAGATTTTAGACTTTCATTCATTCAGTTTATTGAATATATTATTGCATATAAGACGTTTGTGCAGGAGAAATGTTTTTCATGGGAAAAAAGTCTAAAAAGTTTAAGTTTCAGAAGGCCGGCAATCACCATCTGGCCGGGTCACCAACACGTTCCTCCCAGGCATTCCAGGTTTGCGACCAGATAGGGCCTTTGATTGCCCTGTGATGGAATGATTGGGATTCCCACGCCCACCACTGCGCCCTTCAATTCCAGAGGTCCGTATTCAGGATACCCGTCTCGACCAGGTGAGGCTGTTGTGGCTCTCAGACTACTCTTGTCTCTCCAACCTTACGGTTTGACATTTAAGAGGCCAGTGCTGTCAGCGGGATTCCATTCCTAAAACGCCATGATTACACAATCCCGGCGATCCGCTTTCTCGAACCCTCCGCTTTATATCTTTATTTAACAATCGATAATTCTGGTCCACTGAGATCTAGTGAGGGCTATCCTTAGTGAATGCGTTTGGAAGCTGCTCTTCAAAACTATGAGCACAGGCGGCGGCCAATAAGGAAACGTTCTCTTGGTTCGTTGCGGATGCCTCTCGTAACCAGGGCAAACGTTTACTTGCGCTTCCCTGATATCAGCAATGTAGGGGGGAGGGAATTCCCGAGTGACATTTCTAAATGGATGGAGGTGTCGTAACAGCGGGCGAGAGGTAACGCATAGGTGATGCGCACGGATTCTGTTTCGATGCTATCGAATTGGACGTCCTATCAATTTACGCTCACTTCGTTGGCCTGACACGACGGTTATCGGGATATTCCTCCCGTAAGGAGAAACCCCTTAACGACGAACGCTCGTCTGTTACTTCTTTTCTGTGCCTTGTCTCCGTCCAGGTGAACTTGGTTTTCAGTGCACCGGTTTTGGACTTAATGGTGCCTTCGAGGAAGATGTTTGCAGTGCAATAAATTTGGTCACCCCAAAAAATATTGTAGGTCTCCCCAACCATCTGTCGTGACGTGTGGCAGTTTTCTCACCGAACTGTTGACAAAGATCTCAATGGTTGTCCCTAACTGCAAGGGAGCCACACCCAGTCCATCTGTCCGCGGGGGCCACTTTTTGCATTGGAGAAAAAAATCTGGATGGGCAGTTGCGCCATTCAGTAAGATGACCGTCGAGGGGCTACTGCCGGGCGAGGAGGGAAGAGTGGCTCAGTCTTCTTTTCTTTATTGTTTTGCTGCAACGACACTCCATCTGCGATGCCATGGGTCACCACGTTGGCATCGCCCGTGCGGTTGTGTCCGGAACTGGTAGGCCTTCACGTTCGACCATTCGGCCTGTTTCGGTGACGGGTTACCGGGTTCACATGTTTCAGGTGGTTTCCTGTGGACTTTGGGATAATTGTCAACCCAAACTCATCAAAATGGACCGCACGGAGCATCGTCGTTCTTCGGCGGACACACAAGACGCTGTGTCCATGTCCTTTCCTTGTAGAGGTCCATGACATCTCCCAAGGAGATATTGAATTCGTGGCGCGACATGTTCACGCTTTGGAGGTCGATGGCAAACGTCTTGTGCCTCGCCGAGCCTACTGTTACCCGTCTCCCGGAAACGCCTGATTCTGTTCGCTGGTGGGAAAACCAAGTCCCTCTTACGGTATTTCGAGGGTCACGCCAAGGGCGGATCTTGCCCCGGACAGAACAATTCCTCGTAGCTCGCGTGCTTATCGGGCACGGGGCATCTTGAGCAGAAGGATCCCGTTTGTACTGGGGGAACCGTCTCTGTTTCCTCGCCTAAACTGCATCGCCCGCTGACACCAACAAATGCCTCGAAATTTCGGACCAAGTAATGGTCTGCATCTGCCTGTTGGTTTTAAATTTTTCTGCTTTACGCCGCTTCGCACCGCGTTCGACTTCTGAATTATTCTCAAGCGAATTCTGAAAAACTTTCTGGTCGATGGCAAACGATGGACTCATCGTCTACTAAACTCATTTTTTCAAAATATTAAAAAAACAAAAGGAGGTTATTAAAAATATTTTATTAATAAACAAAATGTGGAGTAAAAAGATGGTTAAACACACTTGGCAAGAGACACTTGATTTGGAATAACACATGCCCTAAATGAAAGTGTCTTGATCAAGACGAAGGTGGGTACTCGAGATTGAGGAAGGCGCTATATCCTGGGCTAACTCTGTCATATACCATATCGAAAGGAATAGTGATTTATATGTTGTCTCGACAATATATCCTGATTGAGAGAGCTCGTTACGTTCCTAGGAAGAGTTATTATGAAATAGATTCGTAATTTAATAAGGTAACACAGTAGGGTAAATCGGAAATTTCTATACACTTCCTGTCTTTCACCATCACAATCCCCGCTATCATACGTTAATATGCACTCTTATGCGACACCGCAGAATATAACAGTAAGGAAATACGAATCTGCGTGTCTAGACTCTCTGCAAGAGAGTGAACTCGTGGACCGTTCATCGAAATAAAGAGTCTATTTTTGATCTAATTCGTGGAATTGCGTCGACATTAACGAGATCGTCTTCCGAAATTTGTTCAGTTTTTGAGCTAGCTCAATTTTTGATTCCAGAGCTACAACCATTTCACTATTGTTCTTTACTAATTATCACCATATTTCGCTACAGTCAATCATCTTGTAATTTAGAGAGAGAGAGCACATACCATGGCATTATACACATTCTCCCCTCCACTCACTCTCTTAATGCCTAGCTAAGATGCTCTAAGGACAAGGGTAAGTTGAGATGCCGTGCGAGGGAGAAAATGTTAGAACCTGTGGAGTGAGAGTTTGTAGCAATATGACCGTCTCCTACACCGCCTATTAGGATAGTGACTAAATCTACATACTGAAAAAATAGTGCTCCTCCACTACTGAAACCTCAAATCACAACACCACCTCTACTGTTAACAACAAAAGGTTTATTAAACAAATTTATCAACCTGCCTGCAGGTGAAATTACTTCCTTTACGCTCATTTTGAGGAGATATATAGAAAAAGGAGATTACTGTCACTCTCCTCGTGAGCTCAGCTGTAAGACGGTAAATCCGAGGAGAATATTTTTACAGACTTATATTATCCACTTATGTGCAAAATTTTTTTATCCACATACCCCAAAAGAAATACTTTAGTAAAAAAATGTAAGAGTAAGCTATTTAAGGCTAAATACACAAATATTGAATTGCATTCTGTGATCTTGTTATTATGGGAAGTGCACTTGTGTGCATACCAAGTGAGACGAAACATCTTGTCACGCAGAGTTCTTTTGCTGCTTAACTCGACAGAAAGAAACACTCGAGTGGAAGTATATGAAGAAGCATTCCCGAGGATCCATTCTCAGCGAGAAATAATCTCTAACAACATATTAACCCAAGGAGTTGTCCATGATGTCCGGGCTCGCAAGCTAAGAGCCTCTCCTCTGCAGGCCACACCTCTCTGCCACCGTCTCGCGCAACGCTCCCAGTACATACTTTCTTCTTCAGCGAGCCATGAGGGCCAAGTCGTTGATAGCCCAGTGTAGAGAAAGGCATTGCATCGGACGGAGCTAAGGCCAGCTGTGGTGCTGTGAGACTATCACACGTAGGTAACTATGCATTCGCATATAAGTGCGTAATAGATCTGGCATAAGTGTCACCACACCTACTACCTCGAAACTAGTGAGCATAGCTGTTAAAAAACGATAGCATGGGTTCGTATAAATACCATATACTTTGAACCACCACTATATTGCTGTTTCAGAATTCATTGTTTAATACTATTGTAGCAAAGCTCTATAGATACAATAGTTGTTTATTACAAGTATTAGAGAACCTTCGTCTCACGATTTTTTATCACAATATAAGATTTATGTTATCTCACTCGATCTCATATAATTTGAGAAAATGTATTGAAATCTATTTTAAAACCTCAACCAATCTTATTCTCCTTTTGTTGAGGGTAGGCATCTGTAAGTCATCTCCACTTACTCTCACTCACTAATGCCTGAGGAATTTTGTGTTTAGTTGATAGAGGTTATTAAATTTAAGTCATAGAATTTTTTTTATATATTGAGGCGTATTGTACCTCAAATTACTATTGTGACTTGTTTGCAGTCTCTTCGACAATAGCAATAATTGTATGTGTCTGGGTGATTTTAATCTTGTGTGATAGAAGTATGTGTTGAGTGATCTCTTGCTATCATTTATAAGAATCAGTTTATAGAAGAGAGTTAGAAAAAGTCTTTCGACTTAATAATAAAGTGCTTAAAATTTTTATTGAAAGAATCAAATTAATCTCTTATTTTCGTCTGCGATACACGCTTGTCTCTCTCTCTGAGAGGTAGGACCCCACACACTCTAAGATCATTGGCTTGACTTTTGCCACTCATAGTAATTCTCGCTTTGTCTTTTGTTAATGGCAGAGAGCAGTATTTGTCTTTATTTTACACTCAAGGCGCCAAAACTTTCTCACTATAATCTACTCATATTTAATTTCTATCCTCACCACGCATATAGAGATTTGTGGAGATGTATACGAGGATAAAAACTGCAGCTAGAGTAAATCACATGTTATGAAAAAGAATAGAACAGAGTTAATGATACTAATTCAGATAAGAAATTAATTAAATAAGTTAGGATAGCAGGATCAGAGTGACTTGAAGGAGACACGTAAATTGGAGAGAGTTATACGAATAGAATGAAGTAGTTAGAGTTACAAAATACACATGAGAGAAGATAAACGAAACTTTATCCATAACCTCCAAAATCAAGTATAAAGTCACTAAGTCCGAATATGAATTGAAACAAATCAATAAAATCGAAACTTAAACTAAGAGAAGAAAGTGCTAGTAACTTTTACTCTATTATGATTGTCACTAAAGGTAACTGTAGAGAATAGGCGACATGTTGTGTTAGACTATAAAATAAAAAATCACTTTGAAATAGTAACTCCATGGTCTTAATTTTGTTGTATTCAAGTCTAACTACTTACCCGGCTCAGTCTAGGGGACAGATACGAGGCCGTGAGTAACATCCCAACATGGGTGTGTGTTTTTGGTTGGAAAGATATAAGGTGAGTACCTCTCACGCACAGCTAGCATAATGGTTGAGCGCCGGGTGACGTACTCGTGAAAAAATCGCGAGTCGCTTCTTGGTTATGTACTAGCTGGCGCAAGCGTACACTGGAGAAGATAGAGTGGCGAGTCAAAGTGGATGAACGAGCCGCGTAACCGGCAATCCTGAAATTTAGGATGAGGACGTGAGCGCGGCGTGACTGCTGAGGTAAAAGGATTAGAACAAAGGGTTATCTGAGTGGAATGGGCAGGCAAGATACGTCACTGTGCCAATTGTGCGTTCGCTGAGGCTCCACACGTTTCGGGAAATAAAGGGTTATCGCGTTGCCCATGGTACGCGTGTGGGCCTTATCATTGTGGCCGCGCGCTCGTTCGTCACGCGGGGACTGGCTGCATACATCTCATCGTGGCTGACAAAAAAGGAGCCCACGCGGTGGCTGATCGCACGACAAATAGTATCTAGTTTCTTTCAGTGCAGGGTAAGCGCTAAAGCAGGTACATAATACCGTAACACGGAGGTCAAGTGTCACCTATAGAGAAGAATTGAAGGAACACGTTCTAATTAAATTCTATCGGGAAATAGAACATAATTTAAAATTTGCATAGGAGATAATAGTTCTAATTAATTATATAAGAATACTCTCTCGTGGAAAGTTTATAGGAGATCGGGTGGCAGTCTCTTCTCAGGAAAAACTTAATTTTGTCTAGAGAGGTCTACGATGTAATGAGGAACTATCGGTTTCAGTACTAATTCATTTGAACATAAATATACACTTCTGACGACCCAGAAGCAAGTTTAGGATGATTCATCGGAACTATACAGGGTTATAAAGATAGAGGACTACCACTTCCTGATTCTAAGAGAGGATGTTGTGCGCTGGAGTAAACTATCAGGAGTAGGTGCTCGCCACAAGGAAGCTCTGTCTCAGCTTCTCATACGATACAAATATTTTACACAATTTTTCATAAAATACCTAATTTCTCTTTCGCACATTAAAACGTCCTCACTCTTCATGGAACTCACAGATATTTCTAATGCTAACGAGCTTAGCGAATTCGGGGAACGTGTAAATGCAAAGGAGAAATAGAGTGCCACGTTAAGATGCAACAGTTGGGGATTAATGGTTAGAGATTAACAGATAATTGTAGAACTAAAATAGCATAGTATGTGATCTTAGCGGGAGTAGATCCGGTAGAGAATGGATGATATAAACATATAAGTTCTCTGGAATTTAATAGCGAGTGTTAATGATAGGTCCTGTAATATATGTACAATATATACTGGTAAAGTCTCACGAGTCCTGCCTCTGAGATTTGAGAGGATTTCAAGAGATAGAGCTTAAGTCACGAGAAGGTAACCACGAATATGATACACAATTGATTGTTGGTTTGTAGGAGTGGTAAGACGGAAGGGAAAGAAGTCGATGCAAAAATAACATACTCGTTCTGTGGGGTACACCAGCGTATTCCAAAACCATTAAACCATATATACAAATTTCAGCATGACATATAAATGGACACTTACGCTATGTTTAATCTTGTTTTAAGATTGAGAGTGTAATATAGTTCACGAAGCGGGCGAAAGGTGTACTTGATGTGTCTCACACAACATATTTTCGTCGTTATTCTCTCACTATGGGTCATGTTGTATGTGCTGAAGTTATGACTTCTTGGTGGGGACAACTCAACCACGTAGAAAAAGAGTAGTGCACGAAGAGCTACAATTCAATGTTTGTTACGAAAAGTTTCAGAATCGCTGAAATAATGCAGAAAGCGAAGGGGCTAGTAGCGGCGTAAGCTCGCAGACAATATCATCAGAACGGGCTGAGAGCAGAAGGGCACTTGTCGAGATCTCGCGCCTTGTGGCTGTTGCTCTCCTAGCGCCCGGCTCTACGCCTCGCTTTTCAGTGCGGGCTCTCTCAGCGTACGGCTCTTTCCTCTCAGCTGACTACTCGGACTCCTCTTGCTCGCTCTTTCTCATGCAATTTAGTCCGTCGGTTCATTATATATGCTTCAGCGCTAGTACAGGATGTCTCTGCTCTTCGGAAGATTCTCCGCCCTTCGGGATCTTGGCATTCTTCTCGAAAACACTAAGAGGATTTTTTTGGTGTTTCCCCAGTCTAAACCGATTCATGGGACTGCTCTCTGTTTACTGTGTACAGATCGTCTCCGGTGAGGAAGATTCTGGTTCTCTGCCATCTGACCTTTCAGATTTCGCTGCGATTTTACATTCGTCCGACCACTATATGTCGATATCTCCCTCTTGTGAGCTCCTGCATGGTACTCTTCTACCTCTTGGAAGGATGCATGAGATGAGGGTGTTGTGTGCTCCCGGATGGGTAAGCAACCGCACGATGCTGGCTTGGCGGGATCACCATTTCTGTGCGTAGAGCTTGGGTCGGTAAACTCTCTCTCGAGTCGTAGAACCTAACATACAGGATCTGAAGCCTCGTTATATGCTCGGTACGTAAGATGCGTAGCCTACGCGAAATCGTGCTCTCCTGCATCGCTGCATCTACGCGCTTAAAAGCCTCTACTATACGTTCTTCTCACTGGAATCCTCACTACTCTCACTGGAGAGCTTTTATGGATTAACTTAAATATAGCCATCGCAGATGGAAGTGGGAGACGTTGTTCACACTTTTTAAGAGCAAATTGAAGAAAGAGGAAAGATTGATGATCAGCTATACTTCTCTACTACTAACTCGACACGGTGAGTTATATTCGAGTCAACGGATCAAATCTTTAATGAATGGCAACGTAGGAGTTTCACTAGAGAAGATTTATTTCTTCCAATTGACTAAAATGGAGAAGAGAGGATTAGAATGTTGGCGATATGTGTACACTTTATGAGATTAGGGACAAGTTAAATAATTAGTGGAGAATGCTATGATCACTCAAGTCAGGGTAGAAAAAACATAGCACACGATCAAGTGGAACAGTTTATGATCTGGGGGAAAGAAAGGACTTACATATTTTTGGGGGTAGTAAACAGAAGAATTTGTGCAACTATGTAAAAAAGTCATAACTTACTCACGAGTGAAAGGTTACAATATATAGCTCGTTGTCAGATAGTAAAAAATACATTAAGATTTACTACTTGGACGAGAGAGTAGAAAGAGCACTCAAAAAGAATATATATTATAGTATTATTGAAATAGAACTGAGGGTCATCAGATTAACATCAGTTTACTTAAAGGAGGCTATATCACTTGAGGAGAGAGAAAACAGGTTTATATTAAAGAATGATTCTCCTTCAGAGAGTGAATAACAAGTGACACGAAGCGTTTATGAGATTGATATATAGTAAGATGTGGAGAGGAATGTGTAAGTTAAAAGTCAGATAGATCGGTTTAACAGGATATCGCAGAAGTATAATAATGGTATCACCTTCGAATTTAACGTAGATATACTGAACCTAAAATACAAGTGTTAGGAAAAATAAAGGCATGTGAGGAGGTATCAATAGTCGCCGCAAAAGCAGATATGATAGCTACGGGGTGTATTCAAGGCGGAAAGGTGACCCGTGTGTGTACGTATGAGAGGGATACTGAGTGACGGGCCTACAGCGGGTTCGAGGAGGCCAGAAGGACGTTCATTATTGCGGAGTTCTGGCTACAGGATAGATTTGAATTGAGGTTTTCGGGGCCCTTCTTCTGCGGCATTGGAATCAATAAAGGGACTGAAGCTCGCCCTCACAGAGAGTCTTCTGACAGTTTGGACCGTACGGCTTCGTCGAGATAGAATGTGTTTTCGGCTAAAAAGTATATAGACAATAAAGCGAGGGAGTGGTGGTGGCTGCTTCTTGATCACGCGCATGGCAGCCTTCGGAGTTAGGTGTCATAGATATCGGATGGCGTTAGTGGAATGAAACAACGACTCAGCTGACGCAGGGGACACTCTTAATAGAATGGCTCATAAGAACGTAAGATGGTAAGAATTGAAAAAAGTGAGAGTTATATCTATGAGAGCTCATAATCGATACAATAGCTCAGACGTCGTTTAACTACTATGTGATACGAGACGGGTAGTCTGATAAAGGGACCACGGAAATTGAAGGGCGTGTGGTATGGAGGGTAGAAAATAACTCCTCACAATACATAATTTTCTCATAACAAGTTAGATCAAAAGGCCCTTGATTGAGTCGAAAAACTTGAGGGAAAATGGTCCATGGAGACATTATATATATTAAAGAGTATTAGAGTAGAATAGATAAACAGGAACGTATGTATGTATATAGGGACCCGCCTAGGGTGTTTATGCCCCGATCACTCTATATTAAATATATATAATTTTGATGAAACTTTAAGATTTTTAGAACTTTATTTACCCATGAAATTATTCGTGCGATAGACATAACGCGACTTATGCACTCACGTTCATAATAAAGTAATAGAAACAAATATCAATAAAATAATGTTTTATGTATAGGAGACTGTAAATTCTCACGGAAGAGTAAGAGTAAAGCAGTTAACTCGGCCACCCAGATACCTAGAAGAGCATAAGCTTAACCTTCACCCTGCTAGATAACCATACCCGATTAGGAGATGTGGCTACATGGGTGTGGCTCGAGGGATAGAAAGATACACGGAAATCATCTGTGTCCGTTCCAGTACCCAAAGATGGAAAATAGAAGCTGTGCACACACACTGAGTATAAGACGTGCAGAATTCATTTCACGATTAATTGCGGGGCCCAGGTTGCAGGTTACAAAATATTACAGGTATAGAGGCAGGTTCGGGACCCCCGTACAATTAGGCGGCCGGAGAAGGCAGAGAAACACCGTTTTTAACCTGATACACTATTCATACTCCCACGTAAGTGAATGATAGAAGAGGGTCAAATAGAATTATGGCACTTTCGATAAAAGCATACATCAGGTATGTATATACCAATGCTCAACCTCCGGCTAGCCAGCCAAAGGAAAGCAGGGAGTAATTAGTGGTAAGATTGTACAGTGAAGAGAGATTTAGAGGGAAATACGGTGAAGTAGTTTGAGTTTTGTACTCAAGAAAATTTAGGGGAGAAGATTTATGGACATAAACTGAGAAGGTGGTAACGTGAGGAAGATGAATTCCTCGAAGCACTCCTCGTTTTCGCACCTACTTTACTTCATATAAAATGATTAAACCTCTGAACTTAATAAGTTAATTTTATATTTATATAATAAAACAAGTGACTAAGATCACAAATCAATAACGCCCCCCACATAGTAGATAAAAAGTGAAAAAACTAGAAAAATAGAGAATAAAGAGGTAAAAAAATAAATGAAATAAATGTAAAGTAGGAGAGATATATCATTGAGATCAATACACCTCATTCGTCAACAGAGTGTTCTCATTGACATTGTAACTCAGTGATTGTAACTTGAATAGTGGCTAGATATTATTTATGGTTTCTGGCCTGAAGGATCAAACCAAATATTTATGCCCTTTCGATAACTCTAATATAATGCTCAACATAATAAATAAAATGGAGAAAAAAAGTGAAGGTAATATTAAGAATGATAATGAATCTCATATAGTAAAGTCTACAATTCAGGTAATATCAGCAAATTAACTAATAATAAGCAAACGCACAAATAAATAGCAACAGTAAGATATTTATGAAATGTAAAGAGGAGCGATTGTATCGGCGACAAAAGGGGAAAGTAATATAGAACAAGTAAATAATCACAAACAGAGGTAAACAACATTACTGCATAGAAAAAGATGATTACCATAATTCGAAAATATAGAAAGCTAAGAACCTTACAATGAGCACGCAATGGTGAGGTTAGTAGCGTTAACGGGGGGGAAATAATAATTAATATATATTATATAAAATATAATAAAATATAATTAATAATAATTATTATTACAAATAATAATATTTATAATAATAATAAATAATTAATATGAATATTGATTACTTCTTTGAAATAATATATTATTGTTACTGACAGATCTATGTGAGGAAACAAATTAAAAGCCATATCAGTCTAGAGAGATATGTATAATATTTTAAATTTGTAAATGGAAAGATTTATCTATTAAGTTGGAATGTATTTTAATTAGTTTAGAGGGATTGATGCAAAAAGTGTGAAATTTAGTAAGTCATGTAGTATCCTACATTTTTATTATTAAGATTTAATCAATTTTGAGATTATAATTAAATAGAGTTGTTTAAATAATAAATTGGCATTATATGAACTATTATATTATATATCTATTGTGTAGCATTTAAAAATGTAAATATAAAATTTTGATGTGTTTGATGCGATTCTTAGTGATTCTAAGAGTTTTCCTGCTGTGCGCTATCTCCCCCATAGAAGAATGAGAACATGGGGCAAAAAAAGAAACAGAGGGAGTTTCGTGCCAGGTTCAGTGTATACAAAGGACCCACCCGGAAACGGTTCCCACACACGTCGGTTTGAGGAATTGTCTCACTTAGAATTAAGTGCACCATAGTAGTAATAATTGAGTTTAAAAGGAGATTCTCAAATTATAGAGATAATTTTTTATTTCTATTGCCTTGAAGAACGATGACGGGCATAATTGCTTTTTATGTCTCGAATGCGTGATAAGTGTGTGGTCTCAACGGAATAGGAAATTGCAGATATATTGTGTTGAATGGAATATGTCAGAGGGTTTTTATTCAAAATAACGGAGGTAGCGTGGTAGAGAATTGGATTTGTATCGCGGGATATGGTGGTTGGATTAGTTGAAAAAATTTAGACCCAGAAGCTAGGTAATGTTTACCAAGAATTAATTCGTGGATGTTCAGGCAACAGGGTGGATTGTGCGAGAGAGGTAAACCCAGAGATAAAAGATGATTTAAATTTCTTCTTGTTAAATTGAGGTTTCAGATATGACGAAACGCAGAGTAAAAATATGGAAATTTAAATGGAATGAAACCAAGGGTGTGTCGGTTGTGAGGCAAGAAATTTTAGTGGGAAAAAGTTTCGTGATCTAAAATTCGTAAATAAAATGTCATCCCGAACAGTGGAGCCCAAACCTATTGAGATTAGACCAAAGGAAATAATAAGAATGAATGGACGTGAGAGTTTTGTTGGCCTTCCATATACAAAAGAACCTTCAAAATTATCATTAGTATCAATTGTTTAACTAATTAAACTAATCATTGACACGTATTTAATATAACTAAATGGATAATGACGTTTTGATTTATAAATGAAATAACAGAACGTTATATATATTTTCTGAAAGTGAGGAAAAGACTTGAATTATATTCTAATGCTTCTCAAATCTTTTTACTTTTAATTTCTTTTGAAACTTTTGGATTTTTTAATACTCCATCATTTAAACAACAAAATCTTTATTGAATATTGTCTTACTATTTATAATTAGATATATATATATATTATATATATACTATATATATTTATAGATATATGCCGATGAAAAATATATATATATATATATTATATTATATATTAGATATAAAGAGATAAAGATTATTAATATTAATTAACATTATATATATATATCAATATAATATATATATATATATATATTATATATATATATTAATTATTTATTATATTATATATATATATATGTATAGATAGTATATTATCAATATATATATTATAATATATTTAATATTATAGATTATTAATGGTAAATTATAATTTATATAAAGAGTTTATAAAACTAAGCGAGTCTTCTACCTTACGCTTAACTTCAACTTTCAATATAGTCTCCTCATGAAACTGGACTATCAAGAATTAATACTATTAAAGAGATAGGGTGTCTTTCTCTTTGTACTCATACAACCTATCTCTCAACTCAAAACAAGTAAAATAAGAGATTTGAGACACAGAGAAAGACAAGGAAAGAACTCCGAAAGTGTATTTCATTATTTTTGACTAGAAATCCATCAGACACTCAACTTTGGGAGATGTCGCCTCGACCATGGTGGACCAATTGTGAGGAGAGATTGACGTGTGACGTCAAGCAATGTAAGTTGGTGATGTTTATAGAGGTTGAAGAGTTAAGACCTTTCCCCAACTTTGGATATGACTGGAGTTTTGTATTGTGAAAAATCGAATGCGGACGGATAATAAATTACATCAATTTGTGTTATGCAACTGCTTTCAGCACGACTGCCACTTGTGCATTTAAGCGAAAGACCTCCACGATTGTTTGCGTTTTTCTAATAACCCACTTTTGCTCCGCGAAGTCGCTAAGATTAATGGTTGTATTAATAACCTAGGACCATTGTCTATCTCAAACTGTTGTGGTAAACTCGGTTCTCACGTCTTATATATCGCTTTGAATCAAGGTGTACTATCTTCTATTATATTTTCTCTCACTAGTTTTGTAGCCTCGAGTGTCGCATTAATGTTTTAAATCTTAGTATCTCTCTTCTATTAATTGATGGTCTTCACGCTCAACAATTATCTCCAAAATACTTTCTTTCCAAACTCAACCTCACCCTACTTTATGTCTATTCCATTCGTTAGTTAATATTTTGACAAGCAAACTTATCGAAGTGGTGTGCATTAATTAATTTCGCTCTAGGTTCTGTCTTTGACAACGTGCTCATGTATACAGGGGTGTATTTAGATCTATTTAAGAACTATTTCAATATCATTCCCCCAAATTAAATTATTGAGAGCAATAAATTTTACACAATTGACGCATACCCTGAATTTAAATGTACTACCCTATGAAGCTGTAGTTTTTTTGTTTGTTACTCGGTCTTAATGATGAGGAAATTTTTTATTGTTGGATAGGTTTCTATAGTGATATAAAACTTCGGCTTGTTAATAGTGTTTAAGTCAAAAAGTAACGCTAAAATGGATAAAAGCAGACTTATCACGGAATTACCGGACATGAACGGCGCACTGGTGAGGAGAGAACAAGTAACTACAAATCTCTCGCGTGTGCTCAAGAACTCAGAAGAAAGCCTCGATTGCGTTGGCTGAATTCCATCTCTTTGGTTATTTTCTAAGCTACCTATCTGTCTCAGGTGAAATCAATTATTTTGCTTACTGGAGTAGGAAATAACAGTTTTCTGATATGCTAAGGTAATCACTACTTCTACTTGAAAGCCGAATTTTGATGATGTTCTCGAATAAAGACTTAAAGTAAAGTAAACAATTTTAAAGGTTACTTTAATTTTTAAATAGAATTTTAAGTGTTACTAATATGATAAAAAGCTGCTATACTCTGTTCTTGTGAATGTTCGTGGGGTGGAGATATGTGGGAGGATTTCTACCCACCCACTCAGATCATAATATTCATTTTATAATATTTATATATTATTTCGCAGAATATAACATAAATGAATAACCAACTCTAGTGCACTTATGAATATATTTGGTTTAAAACTTTCATAAGAAATAAATATTTAATTTTCGACATTAGTACATTCAGAATTGAGTTAAGAGCATGTATAATTGGAAAGTATAAATATATTGTGTTAAAATTACTTCGAGAACGTGTTACCACACATATCTCAATTTGTAGATGTCACGATATTGAAATCAAATTTTATTCATACAAATAATGATTTATCCTTTTTCAGATATGTATAAATAAACTTAATGACCTAATCTTTCTAATACACAATGCTGTGAGTATATTACAAATAGACCATTTAGTTTGATCAACACAATATGATTATATAGAGCAGTCATGATAATTGAATAGTTTTAAGTGAGAGGTAATATGTCATCAGATTTGGAATGAAAACAAGGGATCTATGAACGAAAAGTATTCGTTTTCGCATCAATTTACAACACGAGTTCTCGATCATGAGAAGTTGATAATGAATAAATTCCTTGCAGGTTTTTCAGACACCTTTAGACTTTTCATTTGAAGAATTTTTTTCTTGAAGTAGAATTAATCTTTGACTTTCAATTTTATTTAATATGTAGAGATAATAAAACTTGTATTTAAAACATACTTTTTTCGTGAATATATTTGTTAGTTATTACCAAGTAAATGATTGCTGGCGCTTATACTTTTTAAATAATGTGAGTACCCTATTTCGTTAATATTGTTTGTGAATTTTACAATTGTAGATTTAGCTAATTTTTAAATCAATTATCAAATGATATATCTCGGTTTTCTATTTATTCAATGATTATATTATTATTTAATATATTTATAAATTTTGACTAAACCTCACGGATTTTTATAATGTTAACATATTATATTTGAGTAAGCTTTTGATGTTAAAAGTTTAATATATTTTAATACTATAAAAAGTTGATTAGTATAGATAAATTGCTAGAGATATTATACATAATTCACACGAATTTCCTTGAAACCATTCTATCAAATTTAAATTAACAACTAATTATAAACAGATCTTAATTACAACGTTTAAATCTTTTTGACACTCTTGAACAAAAAGTTAATCTCTCATTTGGGAATGTATTTGACAGAGTGATATTCTCCGTTTTGTATTTTGTTTTTTTCAGAAACCGATGAAGCTAACTCAGCCTACTTATATCATTAAGTCAAATATTCTATTCCAATCTAATTCTCCTTGTAGAAGCAATAAATTTTATTACATTACAACTTGTAGTGCTTTGCTCATTTTTCTGAGCATCACTTTAAGAGACTCACAGGACATATGTTTATATTGTATGTCACTTGTACACAATTATTTAACTTTTTTCTCTTTTTAACATATCTCTCTATGCACGCATTATATATTTCGAGAAGTCATGGAATTATAAAATGAAAGTCTTTTATAGAGGTACACAACGTCTAAATCGACGGAATAATATACGTCTCATAAAAAACTTATGTCATTCTACACAGTACATGAACGTAATGTGTGTTCTTTTCTCAATTTTTATTTGCATTAATGGTATAAGGATAATAGCAAAAATATAATAAGATATTATAAACATTGTGTTATTTTACTCCAATGGAGTAAGTGAGACTATACACAACATATAGGAACAGATATTGGATTAATATGATGTAAGAAGGGTCGTAGTACTATGTTATGCACAGTTTACGTTCAAGACAATGATATGCCCTACGCATGTATCGTTAGTATGATGTATTATTCTTATATATTATTATATATTGTATTTTCGTTTGTGAGTTAATCTTCAATTCGGAGTTTCTTTATGTTTATTAGGAACTGTTCTCCATGTTAAGATTAAGGAGACGACAGTATTATATCTAGGTAGATATTACAATAATTTAGTGCATAATTTACACAAAAAATTCTTTTTTTAACTTTTTTTTATTAATTTTATTCTAATTTATATGTATGGTAGACTATAAAGTGAATTGTGTTTTTATATTTTAAGAGTTTCCTTTTATGATTTATACATCATTCAAAAAGTTCGCAGGTTAACTTGTAAATTGAAATATTATAATTTGTCATTGACTTAACCTGAGAAGGTTATTATTTTAAGAATTGACCTGTTTAGAGCCTCCTCCGACTAATTATAAACGAAAGTAATTTGTTATTTTTATATTTTTATGTTTAAGCATGTGGTAATTATAAAAGTTCCTTGAGTAGATATACACTCATGTGACGAATACGAAACATTTAATAATTTAATATTATTATGTTATAAGCATGTGTAATCTTAAGGCTTCCTTATGATTACACTCATAGTGACACTCAGAAAATGTTAAACTAATTTTATATTTTCAGGTGTAAGCATGTGTAGGCTTAAGGCTTTCTTATTTTCGCGTTAACATTAGGGTTCAACTCAAGTAACATTTAAAATCTATTCTATATTTTGATTGATCGTAAGCATGAGTGTGTATTTATAGGTTTCCTTTATTATTTTTGAACATTTAATAACTATGCATAGAGCACACTCAGATTTAACAATTTAAATAGTATTTTTAATTATTTTTTTTTATTTTTTTAAATATCCTATTTGAAAATTTTTAGAGGTTTCAAATATTGTATTACATAATTCTTTTCTCTCTATAATGGAAGTTCTTGGCTGTCGAGGAATATCCCAAATATCTGTTTATTGGACATCCTTAAGAGATACAAAACCTGGCATCATTAAATTTTCCGCTTCTTACTCACGTTGGATGATATGTTTCATAGATTCACTATTAATTGGACGACACGAAGGGATAATTTCTTTTAGGATAAGGAACTTAGTTTAAACTCGCAACCCTTTTGCGGTTTACTGTCTATAAAGGGCGTTGCACAGATAGAGTGAGCGAGATATTCTTCTTATCCGTGTGTTGTCTCTCGGGATTAATTGTGGTCTAGAGCTATTTTTATGTGTTCAAAGGAAGCCCACCAAAGTGGGCCATGAGTAGGAGCGATTTTCAATTTATAATCATACTATTTTCACAAAATATGACAATAAAATATTTTAAACAAAGATTGAGGTATCTTGCATTAACATTTCTTTATTGAATATAGGCTTAATCTACGATAGAAACAACTATAAGTGTTCAATGGACAGAGGACTCTCACCTCTATATCAAGACATTTTATTTGTATCGGAGGTCATTGAACTTGGTATGGTATGAACCTATAAGTGATGGGTTTGTTATAGTGAGAGATTGGGTGTTGCGTTTCGGTCTCAGTGTGGTGAGGTAATGCATACTACGCTATAGGATATAAAACGGTGCTTGTCGGTGTGTCCTCTATATTTAGTTTAGCGGGTTCGATGTTCCCAGTGGTTGAAACTTAAGTTTATTCTATTTCAATATTTTCTGCATATAAAATGCAATCAGTATTCTGATTATCAGATTCAATATGCAGGAAGGTAGTATATTTGTGTGCTTTGCGTGTGTAGTATTGGAATGCCCTTCTTGAAGCACGTAGTGAGAAATATTAACAAAATCCGATAGAATAAATAGTGCATCTAGACTCTCACGCGCTCCCCTGACTTAAAATCTCTCGCATTTGTCACCAGATTTTAGTGTTTGCTTCTTTATGTCATGGTGTCCTTGTTGACCAGTTGAGTTATACTGCACGCACTAATAGCTATGTTGAGTGCTGCTAGTTATTGTTCTTTTTATTTTTCATTAAATTAACTTTTGATTAAGACCCATATATTTTAGCTTTATGAAATATCTGGGTGCATTACTCGCTAGCGTGAAGTCTAGTTCGGTTGTGCACACACGTGGTTCTTTTTCAAGTGGTGAGTCTGTGCACTCGTCTAGTCGAAATTTATATTTTCCAGTATGTTACTAGAATTGATTTGGTTCTCTCATTGCTTTAGTATTTTGTTTGGCAATAAGTAATGCTGTAGCGATAGGTTTTATATTATCTACTCTTTGTCATTAGATTTTCATTGTTATCATGATTCTCTCTTAGTACAATAATCTCAGTATCTCACTAGACTAGAATCTAACTTTATTGTTTCGATTTTTTTTGTTAAAGGCTTTTATAACTGCGAAAATGTTTCCGTGTAAGAAAGGTTTCAATTTCAGCTCGCTCACTCATAGAGAGGAGTACACAATTTTTATTACAATCACATGTGTGAAATAAATGGTAAGTTTCATTGCCTTCAAAGATTTCCAATTCCGTATTTTGCAGATTTGTAAAGTGGAGTGTATAATCTAATTTGATGTCGGCAGTACACATTCCTCCCTTATGTTCATGAAGGAATAAGGCTTGATCTCACTCGCGCTGACAACATGGTTTTATAAAGGTAAGTTTAGCTATTGAGCGTTGACAGAGCCTTTTCAGTGAGTGTATTAGAGTCAAAATTGAAATACACGTTCAGTATGAGTTATAAAGTACTGTTACTATGTACTGAGTCGCAATATGATTCACACATGTCAAACAACAAATAATCGAGCTGTAGTAACGGCGCACTCGGCCTAATCGATGGATGAATAGGGCAATCTTTTGTCGGTCATTCCTAGCAACTCGAGGTCTCTAGATGAATAGCTGAGGCTCTTTTCGTCGTGTTATGCACATTGTCATTGCAGTGACAACTCTCTATGACGGTCACATGTTAACGTCAGGTAAAAGCTTTTTGAGCGGGTATGTGGTCATGCTATTGAGGTTGCACTTCTCCGTTATAGCTGCTTACATTAGAACTTGTAGTTGAGGTATACTCTCAAGCGCGTGCCATCAACCGCTCGCAACATTAATTCTTATGTTCAATATAAGTTTAGGCTACATATTGGTGAATCTAAACTTCTTTCTCTTTCAATAACATAGTTATCTCATATTGTTGGTCCACTGTTACGATATACTCAAATCTCTATGAATCTTAGATTTCTGTGTTTCTCTTCTTCCTTATAATTTGTCTGGTCTAGTTATGTGTTGATGTAGTAGTAAGTATGTGGTATTGTTTATGGTTTAGGATAATAGTAGATCATTAGGCATATTCACTAATTTCTTTATATTGTGGGATGGTTTGTGCTGCCAGATAATTTGTCATGTATCGGTGATTCAAATTAGTTTAATATTTTGAGATAGGATTATTTCATTTTATGGTATACATTATTGACAAGTGTGATATGAATTCATATTTCTGTGAATGATATAAATCCTTGTTTTTAGGAGTGTTTTGGTCATTACTTGTCCAAACATATATGGTGTTACGTTTCTGTTTTGTCCTTGCAATTCTAGATTTATATTTCTGTGATTATCGTATTCATACTATTTATATCTTACACCTGACCTTCAGAGTTTGTATCTATTAGTATTTGATTCTGTGCCGGTATTAGTGTTCTTCGTCTTTCACTTTTTTTCGGTAGTGGTTCCACCTGTTAGAATGTATCTCTGTATGTTCCTTATCTTCGATAGTTAGATATTGTAAGTCCAGTATAATTATCCTGGAAGTGATGGTTTACACTCATTTAACAATGTCCTTCATATTGGTGATTATATCATTATTTTATCTTGCTGCTTGTATTATGTCTTTTTGCAAGGTCTTTTATTATGATCTTTCCTATCTTCTGTTTTGTGTATTTCTTGCTAAATTTAATCTCCCCCAATTCTGCCTCAATCTCTACTTCCAAGTAATCCTTTTCTTTTTTTGTATTTGATGTTGGGGGTTTCATCATCGTCGTGCTCATTCACTTTATCTTCATAAATTTACTTTTCTTACTCTCTAAAATATTTTGACCGTGACTCTACTGAAATTACTCTGATTTTATGATTTAATATTAGTTTCTATCACCAATATTGTGAGTAGAGTCCCGTATATCACTTTTACCTTCTTGTCTAGGCACAAGGTAAAATCTTTATGGCATGCTAATTTATGTTTTGTTATTGTTTAAGATTATTACTTATAATTTGAGGCAAACATTTTCCTTGTAGCATTGTTATTTGTTATATTACGTCATATCGCAAAATTTTATATATGGTGTGTTGGAAACCATTATCTATTGAGATATACCACAAAGCGTGTATAGTGAGGACTGAGGACTGTTCACCGTAAGTGTTTAACTTAAGGCTGAATGATAATATTGATATTTTCTCATGTGGATATTAATTTAATGATTACTAAAAATTGATTTTCATTCTTTTATATATTCTTTTGTTTAATTTGTATTCTTTAATCGATTATTATGACATCTATTTTCACTATCAGTAACTCTTTCAAATATTCCTAGATTGTATATAGTAAGTATAATAAGACTCTTAATACACTTTCGAAGTGAATTGAAAAGTTGAATTACCAGTTATTTTTTCTTACCTTTTTTATAGACTATACAATGCAACATTATCTAACCCAAAATTCCGGAATTATGCATATTATTCTGTGGAATAATCGCTTTACAAACACTCTACATGTTTTATTCGAATTACGTTTTTTTGGGAGAGCATATATTTTAATGTTCATCCTAATATTTATTTATTTTTGAATTTCCTTTCCCTATTTTCTTCTCTTGAATTAAAATATTCTATAGAAACCATTTTCCAAGGTTATTTAGTAGTGTGTATATTGGGGATTGAGGAGCCAGTTGATTAGAACAATAGCGGGAATAGGTTCCTTGAGATTACCTCTTTTATTTTTATTCCTTCATTATTTTATTTGTTTCCATTTTTCGAATACGCTTTCAAGTACCAGGTTCTGTCGTCGCAATTTATCTTGTTACTTCATCTATTTAAGTTCTAACAACCAGGTCATTTTAGAATTATGTAGATCTAAGTACTTTCGTTAAATCCATTATGAAGGGAAGCTATCGTATGGACTTTTTTTGATAATTTTCAGATCCAATGATTTAATCCCTACTTCTTTCTAAATTTTCCTATATCTGTTTATTGAAGTAATTGATCTTTGTTGCGATAAACTTCATTTACTGCAACCTTTTTGATTCTATTAAATTATGTCGTTTTACTTACATTAGGTGTGGAGTTGTCATATTCCATTTATCGCCAGATCTTAGATAAGTATTTTTTATATATATTGGTTGGTAATGAATGTGATTTGAGGGCTGTAATTGTGCTCGCTAATTCTGTTCTTCAGTTTTTTTGGCATTAATAGATGTAAATTCCATAGTTGGGCACATTCTGAATTTCTTCTTGTTTTTCTATTATTTGGATTTGTTGCTTCGTTTCTGTTAGAGGTTTTATTAGTATACTTTTTTAGTTTACTTCTATTAACTGATACTCTTTTATTGAGTGATTGATCTTTATACCTTGGAGTGTGCTTTCAACTTACCACTCCATTTTAATAGTGCTTTTTACTTTTCATTATTTCTAGTAATAATTCTTCCACTCATGAGTCCCTATTGGTATAATCGCTTTCAATTCAGGCAAGCAACGGACTTAATAATAGAAACAAAGTTCCCATCGTTTTAATTATAGGATTTAAACTTCTCTTTCAATGATTTCCTTCAAAAATACGCTCTTGACAAGCTTCTTCTTATAGGTGTGGTTTTTTCTACTTTATCGATTAAATTCCTCGCTGTTAATTCTCTAATAAATGGTATAGTTGCCGGGTATTCTCTAAATTTCTATAATTCTGGATTGTTATGGCTTTTTCGTGGTTTTCTTTTTTATACATCTTATATTTTATTTCAATTGACAGTATGTTTTAGTTTCCTTCTTCTAATTGCATGCAATCAAAGTGGTCAACATTTTCACCCTCTCTAATTAGTTAGAGTAATTCTCATGCAAACTATTTTTCTTTGTGAGTGGTGGCTTATGATGAGATATAATATAAGGAAACTTCTCCAATTTTGATTGCATTAAGTTAGAAACAGGACAATTGATATTTCTTTTTTACTTGTGACTCAGATTTGGTAGGTTTCTATTTCTTTAATCCATTTCTGAATTTTCCAGGGTGGTTTTAATATTCTCTTTGCTTTAGTTCTATTTGTTTTTATAGTTCTTTGGTTTTAATTCTAATGTGTCCGCTATTGCTATGAGTAGCATGATATAAAGCCGGTTTCTTCAGGTGCTATCACGAAATTTGGTAGGTCTAATCCGGGAAAAGCAATTTTGTCGCAAAGTCCTGTTATTTACTTTCGCAAGCTGTATTAAACTGAGCATCTTAAGTCTTAAACCTTTGTTCTAATTCCTAGATGGAATAAGTCTTCCTCCCTTTACTGGGGAATTTTTCACCAAGCATTGTACTTTTTTCCACTCTCGTCATTTGTTAACTTTGGTTCTTCTTGTGTTAGCTTTTCGAATTTCTAGGTCTTATAATGTATAAAATAATTACCAAATATATCTTTTCCATTTTCTCTGGTCATCAAATTTCATCTGTTCTAATATTTTAAAATCTTAGAATAATATGCTTTGAAATTCATTGGTCAAACAATCTATAATTTAAGACTCAAAAGTTTATTAATTATACAAAAAATAAAAGTAACTTTTATTATGGATAATATAATGCAATTGAGAGTAGAACTAGCTCCTACCCAATAATTTTGAGTATTTTTAATAAAATTTTAGTGGGTGTTAAAACTTGAATCTGGATTAGTGGGTTGTTCATTCCATTCACTTTCACAAAATTTTGATAGCGTAAGAGTATGTGTTTATTTTAAGAGTGTTTCCTTTTGTGAATTTTACTCACTCATTAGCCACCTTCAGACAGTTTATAAAATAATTATTATTTTTAATAGATTTTTTCAACAAGTCCTAAAGAGTTGATTATGTATCAAAAACATCAAGTCCCTACCAATTCAAGAAGAGATGTGATTTTAGTTGAACCATCCAAGATACGTGATTCGTACTCCATTCAAGAATGGACAACACCCACATACAGAGCAAGCAACTGGGGTGGTGTTAAGAAATCCTGTTGAAACATCTTCCACTTTATGCACTGCGTCACACTTTGAATTTCTTTACCGTTTTTCGTGAGTACCACTCGGATCTATTCAGAGCTGTTCTTCAGATTCTCAGTGTAGAGCAGATCCAAACAACCCAGCAGTAATACTTCATTGATTCATTCAAGCAGCAGTTTCCTATAGGCTTTCGCGGTTTTCTCGATACCATATTTAATTGTATGTATATATTCAATGTAGCCACAGAAGATGTCCGACTCATTCCTACATATTATTTTAATGTTTCAGGGATGTGTAGTTCTTAAGCTTCTTACTTTCGTTATTCTAATAGTGACACTATCAGATACAAATATTTTAATTATTAATATTATATTATTGTTATAGTGGTAAAAAATGTCATATTAAGTGGTAATTTGCTTATTATATTGTTATTTACGCATTACTCACTGTTTTATGCGACCTGGAGGTTTAGGCTTTGATAAATATGAGACTGAGATGTTGATTCATTGCTAAGCATGTTGTGTGTTGTAGGTTCTGACCTGTATTAGATTACAACTATAGCCACTCAGCAGTAAACTAATTTTATATTTTCATGGTTAAGCATGTGTATCTTTAAGTTCTTTTCTCGTTACACTTATAGTGACACTCAGAACATTTAAATAATTTATATTTTGATGGTAAGCATGTGGTGAATCGTAATCTTCCTTTCTTAGTTACCTCATAGTTCACACTTCAGAACATTTAAATAATTTTATATTTTGATGGTAGTTTCGTGGATTTAAGGGTATTACTTTTATCATATAGCCTATATAGCCACAATTCAGAAATTATGTTAGAGGATATTGGAAATATTTTAATGGCTTATAGAGCCCCCCGTTAGTGTAATTTCAAGCTTCCTTTAGATTAGCAGAATCATTAGTGTGAACTTCAGACATTTAAATAATGTTTAATTGTTTGAATTTGCTAAGCATTGTCGTAATCTTGAAGTTTCCTTTATGATTACATCATAGCCACATTCAGAACATTTAATAATTATAGTTTTCCCCCTGCATAGGGCCTTTTAAACAAAGGGGGGGGGGGGGCCATTTTTATGTATTTTTTGTGTATGACTGTAAGCGTTTCACGTTATAGATATTAGATTTGACAACTATATAAGTGGACACGTTCAAGGAACATTTGAATAATTTGTTAATAGTTTTGATTGATTTAGCATGTGTAATCTTATGACTTCCTTCTTAGCAAGTATAATTCCTGCAAGAACATTTAAATATTTAATATTTTGATGCGTAAGCATGTGTTTTTTTTAATTCCTTTATGATTTATTTATTTATGCGAACTCAGTTAAAATTGATATAAATAATTTTATATTTGTGCTATTTTTCCTGATAGGAATTTTAGTCTGTACCTTTGGATTACACTCATAGACACACTCAGAAACATTTTAAATAATTTTAATTGATTTTTATGCTTAAGCTGTTAGTAATCATTAAGTATCCTTTAGTTAATTACACTCATAGTGACTTTCATCAGAAATTTAATTAAATTTATATTTTTTGTGCGTAAGCATGATGTAATTTTAAGCGGTCCTTTATAGATTAATAATCATTTAGTACACTCAGATAACATTTTTAATATTTTATATTTTAATATTTTGAGTGTGTGAAGCATGTTGTTTTAAGTTTCTTTTTCTGATATCAACATTTAAATAATCATCTTCAACTAGAACATTTAAATAATTTTTTTTTTATTTTTTTTACTTTCCATTCCTAGAAGGAGGAGGTATTAATATCTCACTTCTATACGTTTGGATCAACCTCAATGACACAATAAGGGATGAGGATTTTATGTTTACCGCTCACAGTTCACACCTGAAATGTTGATCACAAGAGTGATGATAGAATGGCACCCTTACATATCTTCCGCGGATGACCCACATGGATTTCCCTCCAAAGGCCTTGAGGACATAAAAACTCGTTACCAGTATCTCATGTACACGCGTTTACACTACTGTAAGAATGTATTTATTCCGTTCGTACTCACAGTACCGGTCACCTCAGAGCATGTTCAGATTCACGCCCAGTATAGTTCACACCGTAACGTTGAGTAAATAGTTTCCATGTTTAATAACCAGCCACTAAGCTTAGTACAGTGACGAATTCACGTTATATTTATGATGCTAGTAAGCATCTCTATTTTTAAGTTTCCTTTGCTATATGTTAATACATTATATAATATAAACATTTAAATATATTAAAATTATAAGTTAAAATTTATGAATATTACTGGTGATGTTTAAACAGTGAAAGATAGTCACTTTGCCTACTACGAATTACTTCTTTCATATTATTAACGTTTTAAGTGGGCACATTTAAAACTTTCTTTTATGGACAAATTCTTGGAGGTTTTTTTTTTTTTACCATACCTTTTAAAAATTTAAAAATATACAACACAACTTTCAAATATTTATGTTTAAGTGGATGGATTATTGTTAAATACTATTTAGTTAATACTCATCTATATAGAATACGTTTGACGGTCAATAGCATTTATTATGAGAAAAGATTACTTATTTTCCCATTATATTAGAACTATATATCTCCCTTAGAATCCCGTTGTGCCATCATAAGAAAAAGAAGTACCTGTTCAATTAAATGTACATCAAAGAAAAATTAAAAAATCATTATAAACCGTATATACTTAAATGTAAAAACATTGAGATTTACAATTATATATGTAAATAAATTATAGAGGTAGAGTTAATAAAATTATAAAGAAAAAATAATCGATCCCTAAGAAATTAATTAATTACAAAAAAATTATTCCAGGTATATCCCCTTAAAGTATTATTAATAGAGTTAAAAGTGAATAAGAAACCATAAAATTGATATTAAATTCCATATTTTATCTTCTACTGTATTTTTAATTTCTCCTCGTACAATAATTTTTTATTATGTGCCACTATCTACAATTATGTTCAATTATTTTAATATAATTTTAATTAAAAATAATTTTATTTGATCTCTCTGGTTATTTAAATTGCAAGTAAATAATAAATTATTAAAAAAATTATATATAATCAAAAAATCATTAAATAGAATTTAAATATATATATATTTTTTTATTAATTAGTCCTTGATATGTACTTTTTTTATATTATTTCTTATTATTTATTATGATATTTAAATATTTTTATTTATTTTATATTTTGAAATTATTTGATATTTATAACTTTTCTTTCTGATTTTAATGTAGTTTAGCTGTGATTTTATCTATCTATCTAATTATATTTTTTGATAATTTATTTGATAACGATATTTATGCATTCCGTAAGTGTATCTTTTTTTTAATTTTGAAGTTAAAAATTGACTGATTTTATTGATTTCTTTGATTTTTTATTCGCCCTTGTTTTATGGCAAACTTCGTTACCTATAGCACTATATATAATATTTTTTTGTGGGACTATTAGTCCTCGAATTATTCCTTCCTCTCAAGAAATGTTCGCCATCACCGGCTGCCGAGATGTTTTATCGATATAACCATAGGATTGAAGTTATAAACCCTCTTCCGACAAGTGCCTTGATGCCTCGAAGATTTGAAACCAGTCGTCCCCTCCTGTATGAGGAGTGCGTCTGACAGTTGTGATCTTTGATATATTTATGGGCTATAGGTATAATTATCGTGAAGTAGGTCATTCTTCCTTAAAACTTAAACTATAATTAGGGATTACGACTAGTAGGCTGGGTCATCTTTACTATTCTTGTAATTCTTGACGTAGTAATCGATCTCTCGTAATCTTTGAGTTCATTAGTGATTTCAACCTTCGACCACGCTCGAGGGTCTAGAGTTTAATTTAATAAGTATTAAGGGATTCGGGTAAATATATTATTCTAAGATATGGGTCCAATATTATTGGTTATTATTCTATGGTAGTTGTTCTTTATAAATAATAAGAATTTAAGTTAATATAATTATAATATTAATTTTTTTGATAAATTAATAGATAATAAATTAAATTAATAATAATTAAATAATTTAATCTAAATATATAATAATAATTTATATTAATAAAAATTTGAGGTTTTAGCTTAAACTTGATATATGTTGAGGATATTGAATTTATGTTAATAGTTATATCATAGACTTACAGAGTGAAAATTTTTATAAATATATACACTCACTATTATTATGATATAATTTCATTTATATATATTACTGTTAATTAATTAAGCAATTGGCATTAATTATATTTTTCTCACTTTCACACAGTTGAATTAAAATCAAGTTATTTTTTTTTTTTGTAAATAATTAAATTTTAAATTATAGTAATTAGAAGTACAATTTTTTAATTTAATTTTAATGATAAATAATAAGTGAGTTTGTCTTGGACACACATTTGCTTTGTTTCCTATTACTATTTGAGTTTAGATAACACTAACACAAACAGCTTTCAAAATAATTAATAGATAAACTTAAAATAGTATTATAAGAAATAAATATTTTGAAGATCATATTGTGGACGTGAAGTCGATTACATAATTTTTAATGATTAATTTAAAATAATTAATATGTAGCTGTATATAAGGCAAAATGTTGTTTCAATTATACAAATAATAATTTTTCTCATGTACGATGGGGTTGTAGTGACCAGAATTTACTGTCAAAACTTTTTAGTTCATATTTTGCCCCCTAACCCATTTTTTATCCTTATGGGATTAGCCATTTGATGAGTTTACATTAAATATTGTTGAGTGTTTATTAAATAATAATAAATTATTTTCCGAAATTGTTTAAATTTTGAAGATATCTGCACCCTTATAGTTTTAGATTATTACCTGGTGAGCGATCTACCCTTATATCTAATTTAGTAATGGATTATTAATAATTATTCATTTATTATATAATTATTTATATCCGCTGTAATAATAATTGCCTCCTTTGACGTTAAAGCTACAAGTTGATTTGAAAATGTTAGTTTGATTCTTTCCAGGAAAATGATGGATGGTGGTAAGTGCATATTTAATTTCTAAATTGCATGTTATTATTATTAAATATATAAAGTTTAAATTTTAATTAAATATATAAATTGTAATGTAATTTGATTTTAGTAATTTATTAAATATTCATATAATTGTAATTTTAATTCATATATAATTAATAATATTTATATTATAAATTTAAGTTATAATCATATTCTTAATAGAAAAAAAAGTTAGGATCATGAATTGAAATATAAATTGTTTAAAATAATAATTTTAAAAGTTTTAACGCCAATAATAAAATACTATTAAACTGTGAAATCTCAATAAGTAATTAATTAATAGAAAAAATTTGATTAATAATTTGAGCCAAACAATATAATTAAATTATGTGTCTTTTTGTATAGATGAAGCGCCAATGAACTTTTAAACTTTAATCTACTATATATCCATTAAAAAATGTGTTAAAATTTTCCTTCAACAACCTGTGCTCAATATATTTATTAATATATAGTTAAATAATTATTTAGTGTTCAATTTGTCGTTCGTGTTGCTCTGATTCTACTTATTTGTGAAAACTTTTCATATTTTTATGATCAATGGAAATATAATTAACAATTCCACCATAACTGAATCGGAATTAAGCATAAATTGATATAATTTAACTGAAAAATATTAATATACAAAATTCATTATTATTAGTATATTATTTTTAATTATTTAATAAATTATAATTAATTATAAATATTATGATGATTATATTATTTTTTTTATTATTATTCTTAATGAATTAATATTATTAATATATGATAAATTAATTAATGTGTAATTTGGAAATCTCGTGGTAATGTATCATAATTTTTTTTCAGAAGAAATCATGTTGTTCACACCGAAAAATAAGAAGAAAATGTGAAGAAAAAGAGGAAAAGGGATGTGTCCTTAAGAAGATGAGACTAGAGTGAGAGAATGTCCGAGAAATGTGTGTATATTCACCATAATTGTTACAAAGTGAGATATAAGAAATTTAAATACATATTTAAGTAAGTATAAATAAAAAAAAAATAAAAATAATAACACTTCGGGTGAAATAAAATAATACTTCAAGGAGAGTTGAATCACTTAATATAATAAAGGATAATACTGTTTTAAAATAAGATAATTCTTAATTATCCCTTAATACTGCATTAATTAACGTTACTTTCCTATATATAAACATTTATTTATATACATATTAAGAATAAGTTTAGATAATTTTTAAAAGAAATAAAACAACAAAGTATTGGACAGGTTAAAGAAACTAAGCTAAAGAAGATGAAATCACAAATAATGAAAGAAAAATAATAACATATGTAGAACTTAAAATAATAATACTAGTATTAATCTATATGGTAAATCATTTAATAGGAATGATAATAATTAATGATATAATTGAATTACATTTTTTAATATCTTAATTAGTGATATAGTTAATACATTTTTATGAATATAGTATTAATAAATAATACATTTAAATAATTAATAATAATAATAATAATAATTATAATATTATAAATAATAATAAGAAATTAGAAAATTAAAGAAGCACAATAGACCCCAGTCCACTTTAGAAAGTGAACACCTAAATGGTTATATAATTGTATAAAGTGATAGATATAATAAATAAACTGTTGTGTAACTAAATTAAGTGAACTTTCTTACATAATAAGACGCCTCAATGATAATAATAATGATGATGGATGATAATTAAATAATTAAATATAATAATTAATAATAATTAATAATAATATAAATTATTCTAACAAATTAAATATAATATAAATTAATATATATAATAATAAGTATAATATGATAGAATATAAATAATAATAGGAGAGTTGAATCAATGAGATAGATAATTTAATGATTCGGTGAGATGAATAGAGAAGTAGGAATTGAGGGAGATGAAATGCAATGAATCATCAAGTAATTTTGAAATGAAATAACTAAAATTATTGAAGTGAAAATGTAGTAACTATGGAGATAAAGGGAGATAGAAAAAATAAAGAGATGGAATTAGACTAAAATACAAATTTGAAAATAGTATGACTAGAGCAAAATAAAGTCTCAAATCAAAGCCCTAAAAATCAATAGAAAGAAGCGAACAGAGCAATAGTGTAGGCATTGGAGTTAGAGGTACTAATCAAGTTGTAATGAAAATATCTAAAGGCGGTGCAATAAGTAGACACTCTGTGAATCGAACAAAACTTGTCGTGCACACCAAAAAAATATATTAACGAAAATAAAGAATAAATGGAATATAACCAATATGAATTTGAAAAGATGAAATAATACACTTAGATAAAGTAGAAGAAGAGAATAGAGCCGAGTCCGAAATCAAGAATGAACAGTAAATAGAGAAATGCACACATAATAAATAATCAACAAATATATAATAATAATAATCATAATGAATGAATAATAATTAAATATGAAATGATAAATGCAGTTTACTCGCATTAAAAGTTAATCTATCTTTCCCTCTGATTTTATTCCAAATCTATAATAATAATAATAATATTAGAAGTAATTAATATAATTTATAATATAGCGAAGTAAAGACATAAATAATATACCAGATGCCGGGGGTCGGAACTCATGTAGTCAAGAGAATTCTTGCATTGTTAGTACATAATACATGAATTATTCATAATTGCACCTGCATAAAAATAAAGTAGATAATTTTGATATACTCACTCATGAGTTATAGCTTCAAATAGTAGAACAAATAAGCAGTTAATGGAGAGTGAAATATTTATAGTAGAAGTAGTGGGGTAGTAATTTAATAATAGAGGCAATAGAGATAATTATTAGAGTAAATGCGAGAGTTGTTAAATAGTTAGAACCTGAGTGTAACTACAAGGACGAAACGAGTATAAGATTTAGTGATATGAGAGGTATGTAAAAATATGGGTAGTGAAAAGAGGGGAGTGTGTTAATCGCCACTGTGTTTTTATAATTATTATTAATTCTAGATCAGCGGTGATACATATGGAAAGTGAGGGAATAAGTAAGCTGGGGGAATATTATTGAAGGTGAATACTAGTTATAATTATTATGACCATCATGGCAGTATGCTATGGAATCACGATCTGGAGATATAGTTTTAGGGAGTGAGTGAAGAGAAGAGTAAACGTATATTGCGAGATGTGTTGGAATTTAGTGTTTTACGAGAGGAAGAGATTAGGGGTGATAGATACGACAATATGTTTGATCAGGCTATTGAAAAATAGATATAACAATAGTAAATAAACAGAGATTAATGTTGGGCTATTATAACCGGGAAATAGTAGGAGAGGAGTATATTAATTTTAGAGGATGGTGGTAGTAGGTAGGGTATAATTAATTGAAGATTAGGGGTAGAGGATATAGTGAAATGAGGCTAGGTATGATATACCTGTCACAATTATCTATGGGGATTTGTATGTTAACATAATAGGTAGAAGTGGATTGGAAGATAAGCAAATTAACACGCGAGAATGGAAGAAATTAAGTTGTGTAGAGAATTGCTAGTTGCACGAGAACAATATATATATTACCAATGTGATGTAAAGATTAGAAACTATTCAGGTTAATATATTTAGGTTAAAAAATAGTGAATTGTACGTGTTGCACTTGGACTAGTGCTGTACGGAGTTCACGAATTAACTATGGACGTACAAAGAGAAAGAGAGTAGAGAGATTTGTAATAGAAAGCGGCGTGAGAATATGAGGTGATATTAAGGTTTATCTATGAGTGAAATGTGAAGTAGGATGGAAGACAAGAATAATAGGAGAATGAAGTAAGTTAGGAATATATATATATATATATATATTATATATAGTGAATATATATTTTATTAACATATATATATATTTATATTATATCTAAGTAATATATTATATAATTATTAGATAGTATATATATATATAGTATATATTATAGTATTATATATAATTAATTAAATAATATATATTAATTATACAGTATTATATATTATATTTATATATATACATATGATATATATATTAGGGATGCACGGATTACTCTGCCTAATCGGCCACGGATATTCGAGCAAAGGTATTTGTGATATCGGTGAGTAATCAGTGGACTGAGAAACATAAATATAGCTACATGATAAAAACGGATGAAGTTTAATGTCCTTAATAATGTTTTATTCATACGCAATACACCCACAATATATACAAATCTTTGAAATTAACTATGTATATATATAATATATGATTATATATAATATTATATAATATATATATTAATATAAATAATATAATATTAAAGAGTATTATATAATTAAAATATATCTGGTATTTATTTTAATTAATAATTAACTTGTAGATATAATAATATATTAATTATAATATTATATGATGATATAATATATATATTATATATATATATATAGATAGAATATATATACTTAATTATATATACAATTATATATATTTATATTATATATAGATAGATTATTAAATATATATTTGTAATTAGATTTCGTTATGATTGATTGGTACAAATTAGTTGTAGTTATATTATATTTAGTATATCTATTTATGATCTGTCTACTTTTACTGTACAATACATATTATCTGAAATTTGGTGGCGTCACGTTTCATAACAATTAACATTGATGTCATTTATTTAACTTTCAAAAATTAAGAAAATTTATATATTAAGTGTAATAAGATTATTGAAAATTCATTCAAACTTATATTAAATGCATTTATAATATATATATATATATATATATATATATTACATAAACTTTTAATAAAAATACCGAATAGAAAATATAGAAGACTCAGATATTTTTCTCACTAGGTGTTACTTGCCGAAGGTTACAAAGATGAGGCTAAAGATTTTTTTCATTCAACTGAATTTACTACATCAATATATTTTATTTGGTAGTCCTCTAAATTGCACGGTTAATTATTAATTTAGTCAGCAATGATATTAAGCATTCCGTAACTAGTCACAAGTTCTCACGCTAAACATTTTTCAAATTATCGCAAATTAAATTTCGCACTCAAGTTACGCAATTTTATTATTGGGTATTATCGTCACATATTGCGTGAGACATTAAAATATGCGGAAACCGATACTCACACTCATTTATATATAAATATATTATATATATATATATTAATTAATAGTATATATATTAAATATATTTTATATATATTATTAATATATATATCTTAATATATAGTATATATACTATAGTAATTAATATAATCTATATTAATATTGATAGATTATAAGGAAATATTAATATATATTTATATATAGATGATATTAATTAATATATATATTATATATATATTATATATATATACATATTTATATTTATATATATTTATTAATATATTAGTATATATTTAATTATATATAGATTATATATATTTATATAGTTATAGTAGGTATATTAATAATACATAAGTAGGTGTTCTAGAGGTATATTCAGACTATAAAGGAAAAGGAAGTCTCAGCTCTTAGAGAAGCATTTGAAATTGTGTATAAGAGAATATATATAAGTTACGAGTATATTTAATTCATTAAGAAGGATGGGACTATGTTACGTTGGTGTCAGCGCTATGAATAAATAATATACGTACAAATAATTACTCACGTGTTGCGTCAAAATTGACGAATTATGTCGAATATGGGAATGAAGTATAGTTGTTATTTATAGTATTATCACTTGATAGAAAGCATAATAAAAAAATTCGAGGTTGCTATTACTTATTACATAGATTTATATTTGATATTTGGTTTAGTTTCGTATCTACGCAATATTATGTCACAATTAACAAAAATACTTAGGACGATCTATTGATTCGTAATAATGTGTGCGTTTAACAAGAAAGCCTAAAATTGGTGTCATATAAATAATTAGTTATAATAATTAACCAGGTATATATTCTTTTATATTGTGTATTTATTATAATAAAATATCTCAGATGAGACTTCACAAAAGATATTAATAATAATTTTGTAATAAATAATTGATATATTAAATGCAATATACCCTTTATAGATTTACAATTGTAATTGATGATACTATAGTAGCCTAATATAAATCGGCGATGTGAAATGGATTTTAAAGTTACTGAGTGTTATTATAAGTTAGTATGTGTTTTAGATTGGATTTTAGATACTATTTAGAATTATAGATCATAAAGTTAGTAGAGTGCTTTGTTTGGTCAGTAAGTGGATAACATTTGGACCTTTAATGTATCATTCGTGAGCTACAGTTATATACGCAGAGTAAAAAATCAGTGACATGTTGGAGGATGTGAGGACAATATATTGAGCAAAGGAAATTCTCATCGCAGGCTGACTATTTCAGTTAATATGTGAAAACTTATCCACATCGACAGACGCCGTTATAATGACTACACATAGGATATCCAATATAGAGTGATATTACAGAACGGTTTCACAATAGTACAGGGTGATATAGTCCAACCTCACTTATCATTACTGGAAAGGAGGGTTCGATGTCCGTAACTTATATTCTCGAATCGAATATGGATACGTTTCATTATTGATATATAATACCCATGAATAAAATTTCACAACGTCTACTCTAATATATACGTAGCAGCGTGTTTTTATCACGGTCATTTGAGTAGTAAAGACGAAATTGAAAATTCACATACGACGGAGTGTTGTTGCATAAATAGCACATGTATCTATCATATATAGAGGGCTACATGACAATGTTGCATGGTTTTCAGCGTGGAGAACCAAAAAGGGCGAGTTGGGTTTCTAGTGTCATTGAATTGCCTTTCTAATGGAGCTATACCGGACTTATTAGGAAAATATCTTATTGATGAATCAGCCGATTGGATCTCGCCATATATACAATTAATACCCGGTATGATATTAAAAGTGAGTGTGAATGACCTTGTAGACTTTGGAGCCCGGAAAATATAAACTGAGTATAACAAATTCAACTTAAAAGCCCTTAACTAAAGCTTGTCCCTCCAATAAACCCCACCCCTAAGTGATCAAAATTTAATAATAATAATTAAGCAGTGAACCTCAATTAATAAAAAGATTAATTGTTTATTACAACGAGCTTTGTGTTGAGACATTCTCCGTTTGAGTTAAAAAATTTGATGGAACCTCCCCCCCGTCTTTCACCTCCTTCCAATGGCAGAGACGATCCCATTGTCCTCTCAGAAAAGACAGTCTCGAGTAGTGTTGATAATTTACCTTTACAAGAACAAGTAATGAGTTTGAGGCAGTCTTTTCTCTAATCATCCCTCACTCAAACTCCGGAAATTATTCTCTATGAGTGGTTACCTCATGCCTTAATGCAGGTTTATCTTGACGAACTCTCAGTTAATCCCTCTCTCTGAACAAATGAACCTACTCATGTTTAACGAGTTGCGAGAATTCACTTTGCGCATTTCAAGAGTAAAAATCGAACAATCCTATGGTCGCTATATTCTTCATTGCGTGCTGCGGTAGTTCTCAACTCGACTATGATGGACATTTCCAACCACTGCGCAAAATACTCTCATTTTTCTTTCATGGGGGAGTCAATCTCAACATCTTTCTGTGAAATTTTGTGTGTTTAATATGAGCATCACACACTCTATGATATAACTGCCCCGAATGAAATCTTCGCTTCGTGTAAATATTACACAACTGCAAGATCTGAGTCGAGAAGAAGCAGATTCAACTAGGGTCTCGACCTTTATAAATTGGCAATAGACAAAACTATTGTACTAAGCACACGAAGGAGAGTATAACAAAAACACAACAAAAATAAATTAAATAACATACAAAAACAAACAACCAAATGAGCTGCCTCATTTTTTTTTACTACCTGGCTAATGATTATTTTCTTTAGCACTCCCTCTAGGAATTTTACATGAGTTTGGCTAGTATAGTTTTCATTGCTGGCCCTTATTTCAGATGTGCTTTGTTGTGAAAAGGATAAATCCTTCTGGCGCCGGTTTCAATTGCATGCAAAGGTAGATGACTTAAATGTGTGCCAGTTCTTAAAGAATTTTGAATATCGCCTTCTTAACATGACTGTTTGAGGGTTATATTATCACGAATCAGGGCGAGTATCATTTTTGGTGCGGGGTCTGCGAAGTGTGATTCCTGGTGAGTCTCTATTAAAGAGCACTCTGTTCGTACAACTCACATTCGTATTGAATAAAAGATACTTACCTAACCAAAAAAAAAGCTCGTTTCCTCATTTTAAACGTTTGCTCGTATTTAAATGTACCGGATTGCTATTAGTAAAATGAAAAGCGAATACGAAATTATGATAGTATTAACTTAAACTAGAGCCTTCGCGACCAGATCGTTGTTATAAATTGTGAAAAATTTATTTTTACGCTAAAACCTAAGGTTTTTCTGCGATAATCTATATAATATATAAGACTATAACTATGATTAGTAGTCGATAAACGCGCAGGGCTCCAAGTGAGAAATTGGAACCAGATCTATCTGATCATTTTTTCACTCGGATAAAGAGTATTCTGTAGATTATATAGGTAGGTTATGTTTACTACATATGACTCGTGAGCAATTATTTGCTGGAGGCGAACCATTACGAATTGTTAGTTAATAATAAAGGAATTCTATTCAGTTGTGATGTTCTTGGTAAAGGTTAATTCTCAACTAAGTGAAGCTGTCAAACAGGGACTCGGAGTCTGCTATGGCAATGGAATATAGTATACTATATATATATATATATAGGTTAACTACGGACTCAAATAGTCCACACTTGGAAAATTTACCCTATCGAAGAACTTAATAAGGGCTCATCACGATAAACCTACTTATTTTGAAGTATTAACCACAACAACGTATTTGAACTGTAAGTTATGAGATTCACTGTTATATATATATATACATTATATATTTAGTGGTAGTGAATGGTTAGATAGACGGGTAGTGTATTGTTTCGGACCCAATGTCTAAAGGTTTCAACCTGTATTTAGTATAGCATCATAGTTTATGTTAAGCGAGAGTTATACTAGTGAGTATCTACATAAGTATATTTCCAATTAATCCAAGAAGTTAATAATCAATTATGAATAGCAGTTAATATCCAATGACAGTGTAGGAAATTCCAACTCGCACCTTTTTGTGATCTCACATAGCTTTGAAAACTCGATATGATATTGTATGGCCTTAAATTATGAGGGATACATTAGTTGTATGCAACAACGTTTAATCTGATCGATATTGAGTTCTTCATATTCCTATAAGACCGAATAGCCTGCGTTATACTATATACCTTAAAATGAGGACGGTGTATTTTTCATGTAGGCTATTATAGAGCAGAACGTCCAGTTCTAGATGTCGAACGTTGTACGGACTTTTCGACCCGCCCCTTTCCGTATGTAGATGAGGGAGGATTGAAACTATCGACAATGATACTTGAAACCGGTACTGTAGACTCTTATATGGAAATGCACATGTTGGCTCGGCTAGGTCGTCGATGGTGAGGATAACTAGTATTTAGTTCCATATTCTGAAGCAGCTCTGCGAGCATTCTTTTGCGTTGTAATGTACACCTCCAACATGCTTACGTTTTTTACGTCCTGCGATATTAGTGGTTCAAGTTGACATGTTCCAAATGTTGATTATGGACTAAAACATTAAAGCCACTCTGAAAGTTACGCTATCAATATATACATAGGTTAATATTTGACATAATACTCCAAATAGATTGCTGTTATGATATGGTAGGTTAACATCATAATGGCACTAATGGCTCACGTATTTATATTAAGGCTATCAATATAGTCACAATCAATGTAAATTCATAATAAAGGGATATGCAATGTAGATAATTTTAATTTAAATTCCTTTGTTAGGTCAGTATTATTGAGATATCTATAATTTGTAATATACGTATTGGATTGCTATTGTATTTAACCTTATAATATGCTATATTTGACACGTTTCGCTGTTTGTACGCACATGATCGTATTAAACGAATATGACGTCTTAGTTTGTGATATGGGGTACATTGCGTTAGGAATACGAACTAAACCGAGTATCTAACATAATGTCTCAGAGAGGATGAACAGCCACCCTCATTTTATTTTCTACATTTTCACTCAAGAAGCCTATAATAATAATAGATTGAATAAATACATTCCCATTCACGAGATTTTCATTTACGCTATGTTCTTCGCCTTTGTGCCCCTAGCCAGGATCTCTGTCTTTCCGTACGTTAAAACGCGTGTACGAGCACAGATCCTCTACCCTAACTACATAATTAATATTTTATCTTTCCAATCTCTCACTTTGATGCTTCTCAAATATTTCAGAACATTCTCTTTCATCTATTGCTATACGTGGAAACAAAATTTTGAGATCGCGAAATTATGTCACAATTTTCAATCTGCTCTAAATAAATAAAATTCGTGTTGAAAAGGACAACTCCCCCAGTACAGTGAGTTAATTTTTTTGTCCTACGTTAGACGATTTCATATCATTGAGTTGTATTGGATTAATCCATTTAATTTATAATATATCATATACTATTATATTATTATCATTACATAACATTATATTGATAAATAAATTTTTGAGATAAGGTGTCGAAAATATTAACGTATTATATTCGTCTTATAATATAAATAAATAGTAATTATAACTATAATTTATACCGTTATCATATCATATAATATAGATTAAATATGTTTATATTAAACAAGTAATAATATATAAAGATAATACTATGAAAGGTGGAGGCTGAAATCCAGTTCCGCAATTTAAGAGTCCGCAATTTTGCCGTGGATATCACCACCCAAATTTAAATTGTGCCGATAAAACTATTGCCCTCTACCCCGATTGCCAGTTCGAGATAATTTGCAACAAAATGTATTAGCCGATTAATAGTTTCTTTTGGAAAGTTATAGAGTGCGTGGGGTTGAAGCTCTATCTACATCAGCTTTATACTCGTATGTGAATTGCATGTTGAGTCGGAATGTCCGTTATATCAACAGTCCGCACTAATTAACTCGCCACAATTAGCGCTGACTAAACCCCAAACAATTTGTGCGAATGTGTTCAGTGGATAGCAATTAGGAATTTATATAGTCCAGCTAAATTTTGGCACCATTTCTGACACTCCATCTGCCAGTAATCCACCACGTTAAGCAAATCCGGTATTTTTGTGCATTCCCAGGATTATTTTATTAAAGTTTTTCTCACTCTTAGAATAATTCAATAATTAACCCCCCCAACCAAATACCGTTACTAGGCCCTTAACAAATAGCCTGCTCTGATCGTATAAAAAGTTCTGAAATTCACATCCAATATATATTCCCTTTTACTTTGTATACATCCTTTCTTAAGCCTATACTGTTTCGATTAATGATATATATTTAATGTGACGTTGGTCCCCGGCCACGCTAATATTTTCCAGTATAAATATGTATGTGTGGACTAATAATAAAGCATTTTATTTCTATTCAATAATAATACAAAGTGAAAATGAAGTTATTGTTATTCAAAAAGAGAAACCCACCGTGAAATAGTCTTTTCAATATCAATAGATATAGAAATACTTAATAGATATCGATGGTATATAATATATTTCTTATTACTAGTAACATATTTATTTTAAAAAGTCAATTGACAAATAGTGCAATATTAATATAATTTCAATATATAAAATATATATTGATCCAATGTCAATCCTGGATATATACAGTAATAATTAAATTAATTAAATATGTTGATCAACTAATATACTAAATAAATAAATCCCAAATAATTATGACTCAGTCTTTGGTGCTATATACTTCGTATTTTACGGTATATATGTCTTTGTATATTAATACTACATTAATATGGACAAAAAACTTTTATGAGTATATATCATCTCACTATTAGCATGATTTACTTATATGAAGATATTTACCACATTCACGCGATGGAATAGAAAACTTCCTGCTTACTATTCGTTAAAGTAAATCTATGATCCGAAGGGTCTGAAAAATATGGATTTCCGGTGTGAGTTATTATATTTTTGACTCAGGAATCCTGACGATACCGGATAGTCAACTTGGCAGGATATGCGGATACGGATAGTTGCCGATATCCGGCCCATCCCTAAATAATTTATAATAATATATAGATATTATATATATTTAATATAATAGATATATATATATATTATATATATTATAATATATATTAATATATAGAAATATATATATAGATATTAATAGTATATTATATTTACTAATACTTTCATTTAACTCACTCTGTTTTCCCTACTCTTTCCAATCATAGTACTTAATACCCTCATTTCCGCCGCTTGTATAACTCTCCTCTATATCTCTGTTGTAGTCAGTTTCCGCTCGATACAGCAGCGCAAGTGTCAGCATTATTACCGTTAAAATCCACTTTTTTAACTATATAGTTCAAACAACTTTTTAATCCTTGCTCTTTATAACATCACATAACTTTTCATTCTTCGGCGTAATCTCTCCTCCACTTCTCCACTTTGAGTACTCAGCAATATCCCAAGATAGATTGCAGGTATTTACGCCTTCACCTCCTCCCTTTATCTCCTAATCCTCCTCATTTCCTTCCTATATTGTCAATATCTCTGTTTTCTGTACGTTCATTCCTTATCCTTGCTTCCTCCATCTCATCCGCAAACAATTCCACCACCTCTCGATCGTTTCTTCTCTCTCGCTCAAACATGCCAGATCGTTCGCATGTGCCATTATTTTCAAATTCTCTCAGTCTCTCCCTCACTTTCCATATCACCGCGGTCTAAATATAATATTAAACAGCAAGTAGAGCGATAACACACTCCTGCTAATCTGTTTTCACCTAAACCATACTATCGTTCTCGCACTCAGTTCTAACATTACAAAACTGACATTTTCATCATAGATACTCTCTAAACGCCACAAGATATTACAAGCCTCCCCATAATTTTCTCTCCATAGCTATTTCTTGGCACGAATATCAAATGCCTTTTGCAGAGTTCAATGATCTACAAAGAATCGCTTGCATAATTCCAGCATCATTCTCCGAGAAAAATCTTAGATGTGAAATGAAGAGGTCGAGTCGTTTTCTTCTTTCTATACCCGTACTGCTCTTCTCCGAGTCTCGCTCTACCTTCTCTCTACAGCTCATCATTTGAAAGGTTTCGTTGATTTTTGCAGAATGTTGGCTTCCACTGAAATACTCTAATTAATTATTACAGAATATCCTGCATTCTTTACCTTTATATAATCAGATATTATTTTGCTTGCAACTACCTTTTCCGGCACCTTCCTCTCTCCAACTTGTTAATCAATGAATGGATTTCACATCTCAGCTCCTCTCCTTTCGTCACCACCAAACTCCACAGACTCAATATATATAAGTATAATTATTAGTATATATATAGTAAATATATTATATATATATATATATCATAATATTATATATATATATATATAGATATATTATATTTATTATATATATATATATATATATAACACACATACAGCAGAAAGCACAAGCTCAACCCCCGAAACACAATCACACTCAAAATAATCCATAACACAAAAACCAAAAAACCACGAACACTAACCACAACCGACACAATCAAACACTAACCAATAACAACAACACATAAACCAACAACACATAACCACTCCCACAATACAACATAATAATACATATAATATTATATATATTTATATAATTATATATATAATATATTATATATTTATGATATATATATATATAATATATATATATATATATTAGTATATATATAGTAATATATATATATATATTATATATATAATAATTTTTAATGCAAACTTCAAAGCAAGATAAACATCGCATCCACATCTACGTTTAAGATCGCATTCTCTTTAGATCAGACACCCGCAAATAGTCAAAATTTTGAATCGGGATCCTCAAATATTATAATATATAATAATAAGATTATTATATATATATTATATATTATATTATAATTATATATATATATATATAATTTATATATATATAATTATATATATATAATATATACTATATATTAATAATATTATCATGAGAGTGGCCCGCACAATTTTAAAACTGCAAAAGCGCAAAGTGGAAAATTTTAGTCCGCAAGCGCAAAACCGCAAAATTTAAATTAATATATTAATTATATATTTATATTAATATATTTAATATATTGAGATAATATATTATATATTTAGGTAATTATATACTTTATATTTAATAAATTTAAGTACTAACTTATATATTTAAATTATATTTAATATACTTTGATATATGATTATAATAATTAGAAGTAATTAATGAAACTTTTATGTTAATTTAATTATATTAATTCAATAATAAATTAGATTTAGCTTTCCCACCAAAATGGGCAATGCAATCACTACATGTTCAATGCATGCGTCAGTTGCAAAATTTATTACAAGTGGAGTAAAAAATTAATGATAATATGATAACATATCATTACAAAATATGTGTGGACGCCAGATATCAAACTTGCAGTCTCAAAGTTAAACCTTTTACGAAATTTTATATTTATTTTTAACAGACTATTTGTAAACATTCAAATGGGCTATCCCCATAGAAAATTGTGGCAAATTGAACGACAAAAGTTTTGACCCAGTTAAATTCTGGTCCAAAAATGTATGAGAAAAATATTTATTGTATACGTGAAAATTACACTATTTAACAGCTAAATTATATTGTAATATTCAAATATAAATAGGAACTTTACCACAAATCAAAATTTCCTTATAAGCTTTTAGTACTTACCCTTTAATGAGGAAAAAAATGACAACATGAGGTTCAATCAAATATAGGAAACAAAGATATCTTCCCCAAAAATACCTTAAGAGATATATGAAAATAATCTTTTTAATAATATTTTAAAAAAAAAAACTTTCTTAACTGAATGAAAGAGAAAAATAATTAATGATTTCCACTAACAACAGATAAAATGATATCAAACAGGGATAATTAACAATTCCCCCCCCCTGTGTAGCAGGATACTACTCCCCTAAAAATCATATCCCAACAAATCAGGCAAAAAATTTATATATACGATAAAAACTTATATGATATTTATTTCAAAAAGGAAATCTCTTAAAAATTATCCTAATCTTTCTGATAATTAGCTGGAAATGTACGAATAAATGTTAAATATTCAACTATAATATTATAAACTTTCTGCATAAATTTTAATATAAAGTACTCATAATTATACAAAACCAATCTAGATGGTTTAATCCTTTGTAAGTGTTATATTTTGAGGTATCTAAAACTTGTCTTTACATCTTTCTTCAATAAATCAATTACATATAGTTTATCTTTTCTAAGCTATATGCTATTAAAAGTACAAAAAGGTTGTAGTAATTAGGTTTTGAGACACTTGGATAGTAAATAACTTTACTCTAACCGCGGTACCTATAAATTGTATTAAACTTAATAATCTTGATATAATAGAAAGCTAGTTTTCTCACGCATATTCGCAATTGCAAAATCGCATATTTATTATTTTCTGTCGGAATAAATTATAGGATAGTCAATTACCACTCACTATAACATAAACTCTATAAAAACTGATTAAAATCTCAACGAGTGAAGGGAACCAATATTATTGCAAAAAATAATAATCCCATATTGCGTTTAAAGCAAGTTTAGGAGGTTTTTAAATCTTCTGCGTGAACTCTGTTGCCTACATAACTATACTCTGTAAAGAGTTAAAAAGCGTATTAAATACTTATCTCGATAGAGAGAAGAATGTTGAGTGGGTCACCCATTCTGTCCTGGTATTGGGTGGATCAGATTAGACCCACGACCCATCTAAAAGTCTTGTATTCTCGTAGGTCCATCCGCCAGTCTTAAACTCTTTAACCAAGGGGATTGCTCTAGACACCGTTCCTTCAGAAAACCTAATTTTAGATTATTAAGTTTTTATCATTCTTAATTTAATAAATTTTTTTTAATAGTTATTTGTCTTTTTTGTGACTAGCTTTGTTGCGCAACTTCCTAATGTAATATTCAAATGCACCACATTATCAGCGTAAGTCTCTTTATAAAAACTTTTTTCACTTTCTCATTTTGTGTTCCAAGTTAAATTTTTTATATTAAATATAAAATATTTAATCATATGTCGCATTACTGTTCCTCTTCAAGGTCTCTCAGAGTCGATAAATTGATCATTAATGAATTTTGGTTCGTGAAAGTAATTATAATATTAATATACAATTAACTACGATAATGTGAATTATTTGATGCTCGTTATTTTTTCTGACTGACCTGACTGCTATATACAACACTAATTAATACATTCAGGCTAATACTACCATAAACACACTAAAACACAAACACAACTAACATAACACACACACACACATATCATCAACATTATATATATTATAATATATTATAGTATATAATTAATATATTAATATATATAATATATATATATAAATATATATATTATTGCGAATATTTTTGACATTTATTTATAAATAATTATATGTATATAAATCTTAAATTATAAATCTAATAGTTGTATAATGTATTAATATTCATAAATTTATATTGTTTTAATATCTATTTACTTACATACTTCATAAAATTATTGATATATTAGTAAATTTTATATATAAATTAAAGGTTATGAAGTAGGGAAATATATCTAGAATTTTCTTTATTATCATAGATAGATTAATTATAATTTTTAATTGTGATTTTTGTTTATACGAACAGACCCTTCTTAGTGATGTACTGTATCAAGGAATGAATAAAAGGTTCCAAATTGTAAAAGAACTTCACAAAAGATTCCTTACAAACGTCAAAAAATGTGAATGAGTAACAATAGGATATATAATTATATATATAATTTATATATATTAACAATAAAATAATTGTAATAAATAGCTATAATTCTAATAAATATTGTAATTTATAAATTATATTATAAATAGTTATAAATGAAGATGATTATGAATAGTCATTACTGAATTAGCAATAAATAAATTAGAATGATTTAAATATGATTATGATCACATTATGTAAATTATATGAAAGTTAAATCTGATTAAATCAGTCTTAAATAGCATCATCTAGTTAACTCTATCACAATAAGCAATATATTAATTATTTAAATGTTCTTATGAGTATATAATATATATTATGGTAATATAAATCTGTTTTCAGTGAAAGTTGAAAACTTATAAAAATACACAATGTGCTACGCTAATCAAATACTGATTACGTGCATTACAGTCATGTTGGCTGGGTTTATAATAAAACTAAGGAACCAGTTCCGTAGACGGTTCCCCGTTATGTCTTCGTGATAGTACGAAGTACAATATCTGAACAGTACTCTCAGGTGAGTAAGACTCCGATAATACAGTATTGGTAACTTGACTCCCACGAAATAGGAATGAGAAATTCGTAGGTTGAGAAACGCGTTAGCCTAATGAATGTGCACCCAAAATATTTGATCCCTCACCAATGCCTCACCTTTGGAGGCTATAGGGATAATCTAATGTGAGGCTCAGCCTCGATGCAAATCATCATGCACCTATATAATGGTGTGCGCAAGACTGCCGTAAGGTGCGTGACATGCCCGGAAACCACCCAATAGTAGAGGAATATGACACAAGTCGAAAAGAGAGGGCCCTTCTTTTTTATATTGCATATATACTATTCTACGCAATTTAGGGAATTAGTCAGTAGTATGATGTTCTATAGGGGTAGTAAAAAATCCCTATCCTTTGGTTTAGTATAGTTTATGGACTACCGTGTATAATTGAGTGAGATAAATTATACCTCCTCATGTCAAAGTTTCTCATGATGGTAAAGATAAAAAAATAAAAAAAAAAAATTATTTAAATTTATGTAAGTGTGTAATTGTAGTTGTATTTACAGTGAAAGTAGAATCATGTAAAAACACACATGTGAGATATACAGCAATCAAAATATTCATAAATTATTTAAAATAGGTAAAATCTAGTATTTATCATTGTATATAATTAACATCTAATGTAAATGCTATAAAAGATTTAAACAATCTTAAAAAGATAAAAAGATTAAATATATGATTTATGATTCAAAAGTGTATCATGAGTTAGTATCATTAGAATGGTGTAATTCATAAGGAAGCATTTAAAGATATATACAATGACTTAAGATGAATAATAATTAGTTATTAATATTTAATATATTAAATTTGTATCTGTAGTTGGACTATATGTAAGTGAATTCACAAATAAAAAAGGAGACCTATAATAAAAACACAATGACTTATACGAGCATATCAAATTAATAAATAAATAAATTATTATATTTTATAATGTCTTTTATTATTAAACCATGAAAGTAATGTGAAAGGACACTTGAAATTAGTAAGAAACTAAAATAACTTTTGCTTAACATTGAAAATTTAATAATTATTTTAAAAAATTGTTCTTTGTAGTGTGTTGAGCTATATGGTTATTAATCATTAATAAGGAATGACTTAAGTAATATATACAATGCGACACTGTATACATACAATAACAAAATATTAATAAAATTTATTTAGATAAATTAGTTGATCTTGACGTGTCATATGAGTGTGTATAATTAATGTTAAATGAGAAGTACTATAGTAAGAATAATGATTATAAGCATGAAATATTTAGAAGTTTATTATTTAAGAAGAGAGTGGTTGCCGTTGTATAATATGTGTATGTAGTATAATAAGTTGTTGAATCTTTCGTAATAGTGTCATTAGTAATCACATGCATTTAACGCTATATATCAAATATGATAAATTAATTTAATAATGTTCTGTAGGAAGGTATCACTTGAGTGAGTAGAGATGTAATCTTAAGAAGTTAGATTAAACATGTTAAGCATGAAAATATGAAATGTATTGTTACATGTTTGAAGTTGACAACCTGTTAAATAATATATTAATGAAGGAAAATGATTAGCTTAATATTAATAGTGAAGGATAATGCTATATGGCAGCGATTGATTAATATATATTTAAAATGTCTGGTAGTAGTTTAGATAATTATGATATGAGGTGAGATTCGATAGAGATAAGGATAGGATATTAAAATACATTAGCTATTTACTATGCAATTCATAAAAGTATGAGATATGTTATTGAAATTGATTATAGCGAGAGTGTCATAGTGTGAAGTGTAGCGATAGAATAGTTAAGCTTAAGATGTACGGAGCTCAGGTTAGGCTTTATAAAAAGAATTGGAACTATATATTAATAAAATTAATGATTAGAATGGTTGCTTGTTAAGTACTTAATCGTAGTGATAGGAATTGATAGTTATAGTATTAGTAGTGCGTATGAGTGTTTATATTCGCGAGATCGAGGATGAACTTAAATTAACGACACTATGCTTAACGCGAATCAAAAGGATATAATTAATTTTAAAATTTTATACTTGAGTAGAGTTTGAGTTGTTAATGAGTGTAATGCGAAAGAGAAGATTTAGATGACATGACTTTTAATTAACGTTTTATGCATCATGGCCTAATTATTAAGATGTTTGAAGTGTTCATCTTTGGGTTACATACGCAGAAAAAGGAGGTTCTTAAAGGGACTCACATGCTTTAGAAATGATGATAAAAAGATATCTTGATTGGTAGGAGTAGTTGAGGAAATTCTGATTGTGTGATTGATGTTAATTCACTCACACTAAGAGTCAGGATATTATGGGATGTGATAGAAATCATCAGTATGGGCTTTATTAGGTGACGCGCTTGAAAACTCAGTTCTGAGCAGGGAGCTGAAGTTGTTAGCCTAGGGTAGTGTCGTATATAGTGTATCGGTATGCAGGAGTTATTCATGTATATATTACCGCTTCACTCGGGAAAGGTGAAATTTACCGAGGTGATTGACTTACGAAGCGATATGTGAGATGAATATGTAAAGATGACGCGTTAGCATTTAGGGAGAGGTTACCATGTTGGGGGAATCAAGTTAGTGTTAAATCGCTCGAGTGAGGGTAATGAGTTTTGTTATTGATAGGTAGTGTCACATTTTCTAGCATTCAGGTCTACTGGTTAGGGGGTGATGAAGGAATGAGTGTGTTGAAGATGTGTAGTATCAATAACAATGAATTCCCTATCATTACTTTAGGTTGAGTATTGGATACCGTTTGAGAGTGAAGTTAAATACTATACCTACTAGTTTAAGAAGGTAGTATTAGTAAGATGATTGGGTGGAATAGAAAAAACAATTAGGGAAAAATTGATATAATGATAATTTCTAAATATGTTTCAGATTATGATAGTTATTAATGAGAGTTATTACACAAATGAGGATAAACGAATTTGAAAAAACATTACAGTTTATAGTATTACAACCCTGATTTCGTATGGAATAGTGTAATATAAGTGATGTAGAGATACATAATCCACGTGGTTTATATAATGTGGAAAACAATGATAATGATATAGATAAGAGTGAATAATGTATTATTATTAGATATTTAGATGAATATAGATGCTAGCACTCAAAAAATCCAAAACAACACTCAAAGTCAAGAACCATAAATTAAAACCACATTAAGGAGATGAAGACAGAAGAAATCTTAAAATAGCTCTAGAAGTGTTTAATTCGTTTAAATCAGATTAATAGGCCTAAGAGGTAGTAGAGTTATGAGAAGCTAAAGTCGTGAAATAAGAAGAAAGAGCAGATTCTCGTATAGATCATAAGAGTAGTGTTTGATAACGAAGTAAAGGGTCTGATATTAGTAAAATAAAAATAGTATTAATGAATTCGATGCTCAGATCAACTCACAAAAAATAGCTTATATATTTTCCCGATAAGAAGTTAATTAAATTGTAGTCCGAATATTTATATGGGTAGATTCAAAGTGAAGATCTATGAAACAGAGATTTATACTAAGATTGTGTATTCACTTGAATGTAAAGAAGACATGCATATATATAAGATATATAATTATATATATTAGTTAAAATAGCATATATAGACAAGATAAATTAACGATAAAAATTAGAGAAATATGTTCATTCACTTATATCACGACTTAAAATCTACAACCTTTGACAATATCAAGATAAATATAAAACACCTGAAAAATAAAAAGGATAGAGTAAGAGTAAGTGAGTTAGATAACTAAGGTAAAATGAAGATTGTATTATTAGTTCCCATATGTATCTGTCCTGATGGGGGGGGTTGCCCAAGATATTGGAGAGAGTTTATCTGACTTAAGTCTCCTATCATACCTATGATAGTGTTAGATAGAATTAGGGTTCTACGTATAGTGTGTTTAGATAGGTTATATGGTATGAGAGGTGTGAGGAAGAGGTGTAACTACATAGTTGTCAGATGTGAGTGATGTGAGTAGAGAGTATGAAGCTAGTAGGACTATGTGCGAGTTAGGTGGTGTGAAAAAAGAGCTCCCAAATGAGAGTATGAGGAAAGGATGATAACATGGGTGGAAAGAAAAAATAAAGATAGGATATTTAGAGAAGACCCGCAAACCTTTATAAGAGAATTAAGGAAGATTTAACGATTAAGTAGAAAAAACACCCACCTAAAAGAGAAAATGTGTGTGTAGGTGTGTGTACGTAATGTGTGTTGGTAATGTATGTTTAGCCTGTGTTGGAGTCAAAGTGCTATGTCAGAATATTATTAGTGAATCGGAAAAACTTTATTCGTTGGTATTAAAGTGAAAAAGTAATTAATAATCTATAATTAATATTGAGAATAATACCTAAGTGGATGGTGAGAGATAAAGAAGAATAAAAATTGAGTATAGACCTACACACTCAAAATAAATATAACACTCAAGGCGATAAAATAATAATTAATAATAATAATAATAATAATAATAATAATAATAATAATCAAATAATAATGATTATTATATATATTATGAATTATATTGTCGTTATATATTATTATATTATATATTATTATAGATTATTATTATTATTATTATTATTATATTATTATTTATATTCTCCTCAAAATCAATGGTTTGATATAATTTTGCCAAAAGATCTCAAATATTAATGTTAAAAAAAGCTTATAATTAATTAATAAATAGTGTGAATGTATGTCAATTAGTTGGATAGCATCCTAGATTATTGGAGGTATAAAATATCAAGTATTCAATTTAAATGTTAATCAGGATTTTAATTGAGATAAACTAAAACTAACTACACTGTATGTATTCTCTCTGTATCAAGTATGAGTGTAATAATTACACAAACTTATAATAAAGAAAACCCAAAAGAAGTATTAAATTGATTACACTGGAGCTCTTGCATCTACTAGATGGAGTCCTTGGACAAATATCTAATTGAATTCCAATTACAAAAAATTATATAAAGAAGAAAACACAGCAATTCTCACTCATCCTTATCTAGAAGCGGTCCACAACAGTGAATACTTAACAAGGCATCACATGGTAAATTTAAATAAAAAACTGATTTGACTAATTGCAAAAAATAAGAAAACACTTATTATGGAGTAATGGGAGCAGGTGAAAAATGAGAGTACTAAAACACCTAGAAGTATAAACGACATAATTAATTAGATATGAAAACAAAGTGCAGTTAAAGGGTAAGGAAGTTATGAACAAGGATATTATTAAATAAACAAGATGTTATGGAAAAATATCAAACTATTTTTCCAGATCTGAACCAAAATTCGAGAAATACTCAGTAATATATATTATATAAATAATATATATATATTATAATGATTATGGTTATTGGATCGATTACTCATAGAAGCATAATACGTATAAGTAGTTACTCACCCTCATTAAATGAGTGAACAGATTTCCTAAGATTAATGACAAGATATCTACAAAATATATAATGAATACTCATTATTGAGGTTGTATAGATACGATCATAGATGTAAAGCATGTAAGAATAAATGAGGACGACTATTGGTTATAGGCGTTAATTAGATAAAAGGCATTATAAAATTAAAAATTTTAAGAATAAAACTAATAAAGAGAGGTATAAAAATGCAAAGGAGATCATAATTTTCACCGATTATAGTTTATTACATACTGGTTACTTCAAATCCTCACCTATGCATACTAATAAGCAGCTTGAAAATAGACATAGGATTAATTCTACAAGAGAAGAAAAGGCAAAGAAACATATGACTTTACTGAATATGGTGCTGCAAAACTATTATAAATTAAATCCAAATAAAGAAGGAATCGAGAGAAGAAACAAGGTAGAGTTTGTAAGCGATATATTCAGCAGAATATGTAAAATGAGAAAAAAAAATTGTATTTTTTTATGGGTTTGATAAGTGTGCATTTGTAAGTATGAAAAAAGAAGAAGAAACAGAGCTGGTAACATAAGATAAATGATACGGGGAATTAGAACAAGCAATACTTACAATATCTAGAAGTTGAAGGTTCTGGGGAGAATGAGATAGAGTCAAAAAGGATGAAAGAAAAAATAACAAAAGAATTATAAAAGATGAAAAGCATTTAGAAGAAAGAATTAAACCAAGAAATAAAATTATCGCCGCCTTAAGAAGCTCTGCAGTCCCCGTCTACATACGCTTTGGGGTATATAGATTGGTTCCAAGCACAGAAATAAATGGGATAGAACGTAAAGAACAAGAAAAATGTGTACAAGCTAGCCCATAAGCGGTAAATCTACAAAGAGAAGAAACACAATGAACAGCAGTTCACAAGTAAGTATTAGAATGTGGCCATTATAAGGAAATGAAGTGATAAATGGTAGGGGTTTCACACAAAAGATGGATAGAATAATATAAAACAAAGTTAAGAAAATAGGTTAAATAATAGTAGGTTTAAGTAAATATTTAGAGAGTAGAGAAAAATTTGAAAGAGAAATGGATTATTTTTAAGAATAGAATGAATATAGATAAATAATGTGGAATACTATATTACAATAAACAAAAAATAAATGAATAGGTTATACTGTAGTAATAAGGCGTTATAGAGATTATGATTAATATAAATAGGAGAGTTGAAGAAAAGTATCGAAGAGAACAATAACGAAGAAGTAAGGAGGAAAGAATAAAGGACTTACGAAAAGAGCCAACAATAGCACAGAGAGAAGGACAAGAAAGTAAGGATGAATAGTAATCAACAAAATGGGAAGGAAGCATGATGTGTGAGGAATAACACTTCTAGTAGATAGTAATGTACTGAGAACTGAATATTTATATCAATTACGATATAAAGGAACTCAATCCAGATATATATTATGAACTTTAAAGTAGGTGGTAGGTAATAAACTAATCGAAATCTTAGGATGATTAGGAAAGGTTTAGAGAGACCAGATCATATATTTGATTGGAGATTGGTGTCCCAGCATTGAAGAGAAGTCTGTTGTAGTACCTATTTCGGATCGTTCTTTTCAAGTGTTAGGAGAAGTAATTGGTGATGCTACTCAGGTTCATTTGTATGACTCAGATGTTTTTATTGTTTCCTTGAATGCAGAGAGTCTTCACGACTACCTCCAAGACCACATACACGGCGTATGGGTCCAGTCCTTGAGCTGCCAAATGTAATGTCGACTCTGATAGAGTATTTAAGCTCTCGCAGGAGAACCTAAGTAAAGGTTAATCATTTATGGACGTGTGACTGCGACTGATTATAACATTGAAATTTTAAATAATGACTTTAATAAATTTAGCTTGACTCAGACATAAAATTTAGAATTGTAAAGAAATTCTGGTAACCTGTTACATGAACTGAATAAAAAAAATATATTCCTTCAAGGATAACAAATTTTTCGAAAAATCATTAATATATATATTTCTTTTTATTTTATTTATTTTGTTATTATGTGCTAACCCTAATCCTTGTGCCAGTTTTTCTATTTTTATTTAGCATAGATCCTGGATGATATTCTTTTAGAGTCTGTTGATGTTCATTGAAGTAGATGAGATGATGATCATGATGTTGTGATGACACAGACGTTGTCGTAGTAGGCACCCTCTCCATCTACAACTGGGTGAGTATGTTGGCCACATGAATATATTAATGTCGTAGAGCATAAGCGTGGCCACATAATTGGTATATATCGAAGTGAGCAGATAACTGGAGGCAGGGCAAAAAATAAGAAATATAACATTGAATACTTTATTATTAAACATTAAGCGAATAAAGAATATTAATAAGACTAAAAGATAATAATAATTAAGGAATTAGAAAATAAGAAAACACAACGCAATACAATAAAAAATATTTATTAACAAATAAATAAGAAAATAAGAAACACAACGCAAACTATAGAATAAATTATCCACTATACGTTTGTCTATCCCAAATATTTTATTTGGAAGTATTCTTGTGGTAGAAATTATTGGCCATAATAGTACCCTTTAGGGTGCGCTACCACAATGTGTTAAAAATCAATTATATAGGCACAGGTTGGCATAAAATCTTCAAATAGAACGTATCATGGTAAGAAATATGATGTTGTTATATTCACAGAGAGTATTTATAACACATATTTACTGGTTTTATTATTTATCACTTACTTTTCTTTTTATTATATTATTATATATAAAATTAAAATATATATAGTATATAGAACAATATCACAGGTATTATTTGATGTTTTTTTTTACATTTCTTGATATATTTTATTTTATATTTTACACCGATAGGTGAAAGTATATGTACAATTTTGGATTGAGTTTAATCAAATTTTGAATTGTATATATATATATACAATTGAATGGTGTTTGATTTTCGTAAAGCTCTTGTTTTGTCAAAATGAGAAAGAATTTGGAAAAATATTATGAAATACGTTGTTACATTGAAAGGATTTGTCGACATTTATGGACTTAGCAAATTTTAGTTAACATTGATTTATAAATTTATTCATTTCATTTCATTTCATGATTTAAACGAAGGTATTGTTATTGCATTTAAATTAGTAATGATAATATTTTGTTATAGGTCATAGGAGGGTTGTGTAGTGACGGCCACTCGTGTTCTTATCAGAAGTTTATTTTTGATTTTGACTGTGGAAAATACAGGTTAAAAGATGCCTTTGATGCTTATTATTGGTGCTTCTACCGTTTCTCTTTTCTTAAATGAGAAGACACTATTATACAGGAAGTAAGGACTTGACATTAAAGCTGACTATAGCCCGGGATGACAACTCTGATTGCGTTTCCAGGGTAGAAAAATTTATGACTCGTTATGTAGACTTTGTGATTGTGTGGGCTCTAACACCAATGGCGTGGAGAGCAATATATTAAACTAATGATGCAGGTAGAGAGGTAAAAGTATTTGAACCTAATCAGAATTTTAGTGTTGATGAGGTTCCCAATATAATGACTAATATTGATGAGATTGTCACGAAAAGAAATCCCAAAGCTAAGGTTTACCTGATGATCTCTCCTATCCAAGACATGTATGCCTTTAATATGGGTAGTATAGTTAGGGCTTGGGGAGCATCAGACGTTGACCCTTGTGAGAATGACCCAGACTTAAACATAGATTCAATGCAAGAGCATTCTATTCGTAGTTTTGACAAATTTGACTCGTTAGCTTCAGGCACATTTTAAATGGCCACATAAAAATGTTCTTCAGGGTAATGAAATACTCGATTACCATCATGGGGTCGGGGAATATAGTGAGAGTACTATTCCAGTCCCTCATTGTCAATACTTCCGTAAACTGAGGAAACATTTGAATTCTCCTTTATTGACTGATGGACTTCACCCAAACCGATTATTCTTAGAAGCCAAGATGGATAAATACCGTCAATGTTTCCTTCCTCAACAACCACTGCTATCTCGTATTTCTAGGTTGAATACACCCTCTTCTAGGGATGTACGTGAATCCAATTCAAGTAGGGGTAAAAATTATTCTTATGGATATGGTGATGGTTCACAGCCATCTACTTCTGACTATTGTCCTAATTTCGATAAGATACTAGAGCCCACATATTCATCATATTGGTATGACAGCTCCTCAGGATATGGTCAGGGTACACCCTCTTATGCCACACCATCACAGGTTTTTGACACACCGCAAATGTCTTATAATGTACCACCACCTCAAAGGGGTACTTCTAGTTATGCAAATTATTCATCAGGGGCAAGAGGTTCATATAATGCCCCACCACTTGTTTCATCGACCATTGATAATCATTCAAATATTGCTGCAGGATCATTATATAATGTTCCACCACCGAGTTCCTCACTCGGTTACATCGACCATAATGTAGAACAAACTTTAAGACTCGGACTGCGCTCTACTATGCAACAGGTCCATTGGGAAGGTTTCAATGAGGCCCAGCGTATAATTGCCATTCAAAAATTAACTATGATATATGATGAGGATGAGTGGATGGCAAGTTCTATGGGTATAAAAAGTAGATATATTTTCGAAAGAAAATTGTAAATTGTCAAGGTTCTATTTTGTTGAGCATTTTTTGAGCAAATTTACTTTTATTAATTTCTTAAAAGTATTTCATTTATAAAGTGAATTTTCTTTTGTTGTTTTATATTTATTTTAGTTTATAGAAGACTGGCTTAGGTAGTTAGTAGTGATTTTGGAAAAATGTTGAAATTTGAAACTTATATAACATATTTGTTAAGGTATTTATTATCAGATTTGTATTCTTAGAAGACTGGCTTATTTCATAATTTTAGTTTGTTTTCATAACCCCCATTTGATTTTTAAGGGGGGCTCAAATTTAGCGGGGGGATGTTAGGGAGCCTACGGACCAATACCTGGTTATAAATATTAGGACCCATTTGAGCAATAATTGGGTTTCGTGATTAATTGTTATAACAAATCTGGAATATAATTCTTCATTTATTCACTAGTTATTACCATATTTACGAAATAGGCAAAAATACTATCATTATTGTTTCAGAGAATTGTATTGTTGAATATTAAATACATTTTTGTTTTTCTTATATTTTGTGCTTATGATTATTGAGACTAGCACTCTAGATTTTGACTCACCGATATTAGACATTTATACCATTGAGATTGAAAGAGTTGGATTGTTCCAAATAATTCAAATCAGATCAATAGCTGTTCCAGGTGTGTTTAAGATTCCTATTGCAAACATTAAAATTGCTTATATGCTATAAGAATTACCTTGTGAACCAACCTAATAATTAATTGTAATTTAGTTTAAAGGAAGATAAAATTTATTCTAATATTTAGCTATAGCTTCCAGAGATTGTAATAGTGTCTGGTGTGGAAGTTACATACTCTGCCAACATATTAGATAAGAAAGAAAAAAGCCCCACTCGAAAAGCTATGTCTTTAAGGGTCAGTAAAACATTTAATTAAGTATAATTTTATAATTTAATAAATCAGAATTTATAGTATAATGTAACTTTTTTCCGCCAGGTTTTTTTGTTTTTGATTCTTATTTGTCGCATCAACTTTCATAGAGGTTTAACTCAATTTATTGTAGCAGTGCTTTCGAACAATTCACCAACCTTTACTCCTGGAGCTATTGCAGTTATATTGATTTAAAAACGAACTTATTTATAGTGACTCATTTGATTCAATTTGTGGAACATTTGATTTATCAACATTTCATAAATTTCTAAATTAATTTTGATTTCGTTACTAGTGAAGAAAGAGACTTCGTTATAGTGATTATAGTATTGAACTAAATACTTAATAGAAATATAATTAACATACGTTAAAAATCAGAACTATAGATTTATAAACTTGCTTTAATAAATCTTGATAGATGTGTGTACACTTCAAATTCATTATAGTGAAATTTACTTATTTATAAACTGGTGTTTAAAAATTAACTTATCAGTTAATTTGGTGTTTTTAAACGTGGTAATGGTTTTGTAAATTTAATTCTAAATAACTTTGTATTATATTTAAATTGGGGAAATCTTTATAACATTATTGATTTCATGGTGTTCTAGTTTTTCATAATTATTATTCTTTACTTTAGAAGCCAGTACTTCAATCAATCTTAAACCTGATCAGTTTAATATCTCTGAATTTAGATTTTGATCTGCTAACTGTGATACTCGATTGAGGTCCAGTATAGTTTTTGTATTTTTCTTATTTTTTTACCAAACCGGGAATTCATTGTTCTTGTTTGAGTATCATTAAAACAATAACAATATCCTCTTTGAATGATCCTTTCTTGGTTTAATGGTTTATTGGTAAGTCTTACAAATAAATAAGGTCAAGGGTACAATTTTAAGTATAAAGTGGAAACGAAAGGAAACAAATCACGACCAAGCAATTGCCTGTCAAAACAAGACCAGGGAGTCCCATCAAGTGAATCCTCTGTTGGACAAAGTCTGGTCCTCTCCATCTGACAGATACCATCTCTAAATTGTGGTCCAAGACACCAAGTGAGCTTTACCATCCAGTAATTGGGTCATCTTTTTCGTTAGGAGGTGTGTAAATATTTGATCATATTCTTTATTTTTACTTTGATATTTATTCATTTTTAATTGAATTTTTCTTGAGGATTGACTGTATCAGTTTCGCTTGTCAATCTCCGTAACATATATATATATATATATATATATATATATATATATATATATATATATATATATATATATATATATATATATATATATATATATATATATATATATATATATATATATATATATATATATATATATATATATATATATATATATATATATATATATATATATATATATATATATATATATGTAATATATATATATATAATATATATATATATATATATATATATATATATATATATTCATAAAGTACTTGTACTATTATAGAGTACTTGTACTTGACAAAATGTACTTAACCCAAGCCTGATATATATATATATATATATATATATATATATATATATATATATATATATATATATATATATATATATATATATATAAATATAATATCTCTATATCTATATATATATATATATATATATAATATAATATATATATATATATCATCTACCTATCCCCAGATTGAGGGTACAGTGTATAGCATACACAAGAACAGAAAAATAGTCATTCATGACTCAAGTTGAAAAGAAAGCCTCCATTTACACCCTTAGCTCGTGGCAGTCAGAAAAATCTACCTAGGGTTTCAAGAGATTGGTATCTCGGCAATGTGGGGTTCATCTCCTGGGCAGCACACAGCCATAAGCCTTCACAAGGCCCTCCACTGTTATGCACCTCTTCTCACCTCTGCCAGACTCATTTCTTTCTTCTTCAGAATTCCTTTACTGACTTAATCCACTTTTATCTTGATTCTCCCAGTACACACTCACTAAATGCCATCTGCTCCATTCTTGATCATGTCGCTCCATGCCCTGACCAAACCATCTCAATGTACTCTTGTTTATTCTCTCATTTATGCCTTTCTTCACACCACACAACTCCCTAATTTGCATTCATTCCTCATCTTATTAATTCTTCTCACACCTAACCTGTCCCTAAGATTGTTCATCAGAACACATTGTACCTAAGATCTGTACCTTTTATTCTAGACCAGCTCATCCCAACCTTTTTCCTTTCCTGCACCCCTTGATTAGGCTTATCATGTATTAGTACCCTCACCCACCCATCCCTTCATGCAAAAAAAAAATTTGTTTTTGTTAGATAGTTATGTTCTTAGGGTTAGCTAAGTAATCAAATGACTTAAATTATTGACATTTATAGGCTTTTATTTTTTGATTTTACAATTTATTTAAATTTTAATAATAGTCTAACATCAAAACAAATAAAAACTATTAAAATAATTTATAACCACATTAACTTAAAATGAAAGTTCATAATAATTATAATAATTCAACATGATGTACAAGTCTTCAAACATGGCTCTTAATAAATGATGAGGGGAGGACACATGCATAATCCCGCAATATAATTAATGGTTGGTTTCTCCATTAGTTCATTTTTTTCGTGTTTTCTGCCATTACCAATACTTTCACATACCCTGAACCAATCTTCTGAGTAACCCCAAGGGTATGCGTACCCCATGTTGGGAATTGCTATTCTAGACCATAGTTTCACTATACATTAACATAGGTAACAACACACCCCCATGCAAAAATCCCAGCGCACTCAAGACTTATTCCCTTTACATCCACCAAGGATTTCATTGCACCAGCCACATTCCTGCCATTCACAACTTTTCTACTACACTGCATCATTCATTCCCTTTTCATCCAACATATATCCTAAAAATTTAAACTCAAGGCACTTGTTCCAGCTGCTCACCATCTAACATAACTTCACACCAAGGACTGTCCTCATTCACTCATAACCATAACCTTACTCTTATCTATGTTTACTTTCAAACCCTTCCTTTTCAGGGTTCACACTGAAATTTTGAATTTGAATTCCCTGACTTTCCCTGACCAAATCCGCAAATTTTCCCTGACCAGCGTATTCATTATTTTTGGCGTATAAAATATCTATTAATTATTATTGCACCCTATTTACTCAGTTCATACATTAAATTATTGAAAATTTACTTTAGAAACTGTTCATATATGGATAATTTAAAAAAATATTTATTTTGTGATAACCTATACCTTTACATGTAGTAACTCCTTTTTATTTTTCCAAAAGTAAAGTTATATTTATATAAAAGAAAATAAATTAGCTTACATTAATAGCCTAGGTGAATAACATCCCCACTGTGATCACAAAGTTCTAAATGGGGAGATTTAGGTTAACTTTTTTTCTTCTCAAGCATCTGAATTTTGATTTTATAGCGTCTTTTCTGTCAAAGCTTTCAGTTTAACATCTTCTCTCTGCTCTTAGTTTATAGTCTGTATTAGATGCTTTCTTTTTCAACCTTTTTATTTAACTTATAACATTGTGCACTGTTCTTTGAGAAATCAATGTTCTTTCAGATTCTCCCACTAAAATTGTAATTTATAGAAACCCTCCTTCCACTGCATTTCCATGCGAAATATCAGTCCTAATTTAATAATTTACCACAATTCCACAACATTGATTCCCAGGAATATAGAGAAAAATACTAAAATCAAGTCTCTTAGAAAGACAATCACCATTAAATATTTACTGAATTTTAATTCAAGGGTAGAATAAGTTTCACTGCAAAGAGATTTCAGGAAGTGAGGGTGTGTTTATTTTGGCTCTCCCATTTACTACTATAACCTGTGTATTTGCAAGTGAATTTAGTTAACACAAATTAGTGTTGTGTATATAACTGTGTATTTTAGAAATTTGTGTATATTATTGTGATTATTTCTGTTATTAAATTAATTTAGTTGAGTATTGGACTCAGTCAGGTGTTTCATAGGTTAACAATAGGCTGGAGTAGTAAGAGATTTGTTATACTGTGTGTTTGCAGGTTTATTCGAATTATTAAATAGTTTTTCTTTTTCTGCATTTAACTATAGTCTTTAACAATTGTTATATTAATTTTGTGGTAATTAAACTAAATTAAGTTTACCAGAGCCATAGCCTAAGTTAGGCCTATTTTAAAATTTTTATATAGATTTAGCCTAGGGCTAGGCTACTATAAATAGCTTGTTTTAAGATATTAATTTCTTTCTGAGCTTTAGTGATATTTAGAACAGCTGGTGAAATAGTGGTACAAGTTGGACTACTGTTAGGCCTACATAATCAATTTAAAAAAATAAAAAATAAAAAAAATTATATACCTATCTCTGGCCTAGGCTAAGCTAGATAAGCTTGTTAAAAAATTTTACTTTAAGATGATTCTTCTTGCCAAGACTTTAGCAATACTTAAACTAGTTGTTGGTACAACTTGTTTTAAGATGGCTGGTTTATTTTCTTTTTAGGCTTTAACGATATTTAAACTATAGTTTGGTAAGATCACAATAGGTGGTAGTAGATGTGTTTAAGTATGTATGCTCTGTGGCATGCAATGGACTGCTGAAAGTGAGTATGTGAATAACTGCCCTGTATGTTTGTAATGCAGAATGTGTTGCTAAGGAGGTTGCAAGACTAGTGGGCTGCGTGAATTGAAAAGTATCTTTGAGTTGAGAAAGGAGGGAAGTGTCAAAGGTTATTTAGGGATGTTTGGCGAGAGGGCTGGATATAGGGGTAGATAAGACAGGTGATTTACCTGGCAGGAAGATGAGGGAAAAGGATAAAGTAGTTAATCGTCTGATTGACCAGTTAGTTGTGAGTTTAAATAATTTAAGATGAGGATCTCGAAAGTCAAGCAGCCTGTTACCTGCATTAACAGTTCGACTGTCTTCCAGATGGGGAGATATCAAAGAGGGTAATCTTGGGTTTCTAAAGGAAGACTGATAAATTGCTTATTAGGAATACTCTCATTCTCAGAAGGAGGATGAGTTTATCTTTTATAGCTTTGATTCACTATGCAATGGTTCATACTCATCTTCGTGTTAGGAAGTACTATCCTACCAACACCTTCATAGTGTTGTTAGTGTGGTGTGCATCTTTGCAAACGCTATAGGACATAGAAATTCAGGAAGAATTAATAGCAGATTATGGAGTTGATTCAGAAGATGGCTAGCGGAAGTTATGATTTTGGGATTTTGCTACAGGTTGGGTGCCCAGGTCAGGAATGGGAGTAGGGCTTTGTAAGTGAAAGGATTAGGAATTTATGTTTTTAAAAATATTAGGTTTTGGATTTGTGGAAAATTTCTGGAAAAGATCTTGCAGCAGATGGAGTTCACTTGAGTCAGTACAAAAGAGGTGTTGGGCTTTTCAGTACCAGTTTGGGACTTGTTTAGCAAAAAACTAGGTAAAGTTGATTGGAAGGATTGACCCTAAAATCTGGATACAAAATAGCCATAATGATAAAAAACTTGATGATAGTATAATTTGATATAGGAAATGAAGAAGACTTCAAGTGTTGACTCAAATAAAGGATGATAACAATAAAAATAACAGCATTTAAGATATTTCATGTTCAAACTATTGCTGACATCCTTATTTATAGAAAAGATAATATTTACTCCAGGAATTAGAATCGTGAGCTTCTTTGCATAACTGAGAAATAGACAGATATATTATATGGAGACTACGTTCAGGAATATGAAATAGACGGATATTCACTTTATTTATACCAGCGTAGAGGAGAGAAGGGTGAGGTGTTAATGACGCTTTATATTAAAAGCAATATTCAATCTGTATTAATAGACTTTAAAACTAATCATGATATTTAATCGGTATTGAGATTGATATCCTTATGTTTATAAATCATATAGAATAAGGAGCATTTTATAGACCTCCTGGCCAGAGTCAAAAGAATTAGGCATTAAGATTGATAAGAAAGTGAGACAGCATGCCACAGT
>JABUQX010059606.1:22500-36865 GCA_015478945.1 Trachelipus rathkii | reverse complement strand
TATGTATATTAGATCATGATAAATCTAATCTTAAATCGAATTTAAGGAAAAATTATAAGAACGAAATAAAAATATTAAAATAATATATCTACAATATGTATGTAAATTAACTTATATATTAGCAATTCTCTCATAACAGGCTTATTTTTTATCGCACTGAATCATCCTTCGAAAAAGTAGAGATGTACGTTATTGTTCCTTCGTTCCACACTCAGAGTGATAAATCAGCTATCGTTTGATAGTACCTTTTTCTAATAAATTTTTTATATCGTTTAATTTTTCATTATTGTTTAAAGTAAAAAAAAATTAATCGCCATCTACATCAGGCCTATATATGATTAAAATAAAGGAAGCTCTACTTACAAGTTTTCTATATAATTATAATTTCTTGTTTTCAGGTCATTTTAACCATATTTACTTTTTAATCATACGTAAAATCATTGATAATATATAATCGTTAACAAGATGCGACTAAATATTTAAAAAATAATAATATATTATATTACTATAAAAAGTCACACTTATAATCGCCCGCGGAAAAAATATATCGCTAATTCTTAAGAAGCGTGATAAATTCATCTTTTGTATAAAATCATCTCCTCCGAGAACGTATATAAAATAAAGTAACGTAGTCTATTTTGTGCCTATAACCGATCGAAGCGTATGGGTGACCTTTTAAGAGTTATATCCTTTTTTACGTATCCTGATCATATTATTCCTATTAATTAAGAAATTAGAATGATGTAATTGGAATAGCTATGATTTCATTCATAAATTGTTTTGTTTCTATCCTCTATTTTCTTAATTTTTTATCGAAGTGATCCACCACCAAGTCTTCATTAAGATGACCAAGTTGAAATTCATATCGTTCAATCATTTTTCATAATCTAAAATTTAGCAAGAACTTGAAAGAAGGTCTTACTGGTTTTTACCTTATATAGGATATCGAGGGGATCATCAAAACGAGGCCGGGTTTTGCTCAAAGGGGAGAACATCCATCGCTCTACATCCTATCCCTATAAATGAGGAAAATAATTATACATCACGAAAATAATATTAATATATACGTATTACCTTTATAGTTTACTACATGCTATATAATATAATGGATTGAGGAAAACAAATCGCTTAAGAATAACGGATAAAATTTATTATTATTTTGTAATCAATCTTCCCGAGAAGTAAACAAGTTATACGTTTATTTTGTGCCTCCGATCAAAAAATGAAAATGGGTGGTGAACTTTAACATTTTTTTAATCCGTGTAAGATAAGTTTAATATATATTTCTAAGTTTCGAATATTCAGGCTATTCAATCTTTCATCCCCTGGGTGAATGTTTTTTTATTTATTAATTGTAGATCCTAATATTTACTATTTATCTACTAAACGCCTTCTTTATATAGCAATATTGATTTAAATGATTCATAAGATGATCATTAAAGGTCTGTGTATAAGTTCTTTTATAACTCCGTTACGATACCTCGAGTAGGTGAATACAATCGAGGCCGGGTTTTTCCATTACTACAGTAAGTCGTCACTTATATATCGTCATAACTAATTGATAACGTTTATTCTTTTCTCGATCATTACTCGTGAAAAATAACCGACCCTCCTCGACCGCATCCAAACGGCAATATTATGCATGGGAGTTGGTTATCGTTAGTCTTCCATTTATATTTAATTATTGTGTTGACCGATTTTATAAATTCCGAACGCGTTTATAGTCAAGTCAAAGCGGTAAGTTTAAAAATTTGAAAAAAAAAATCTCTCAATTTTTCCGAGGTCCGACTTTGAATGATCTGATTTTTGTTTAGACTATTTATGTAGTATCCAACGGTTCTCGATGAAACGTACACTTATTGGATAATATCTATTACGCCTTAACGACGATGCTAACAGTCAGTAAAATAATGAAATTCTTCAAACTTCGCATAGAGTCATTTATTTTGGGCTTTACGCATACGGAATATACTGTTCGTATGGACATCTGCACTACTGAGAGGCGGAGTGTGTTCCGTGTGTGTGAGCCGTTGCTAAAATGGGCGTCCGTGAAAAATACGAATATCATAATTTGTATTGAGTTCATTTTTTTAATAAACTCAGAGGTTACGTTACCACACTCAATAAGAACTATAGTTAATCGTGTTAGGTAGAGTTTAGATGGAATAATTATTAAAGCGGAGCCTAAAAACACTGTGAATGTAACAACGGAATACTCTAATATAAACTATAATAACTACTGTATAGATCAGTATTCTCAACTCCTCTCTCTGTTTTTCGTATTACGACAGTGGATTCCGTTCGCTAACCTCGAATGTAGACTGGAGAAGTATGAGGAGGTCGTGTTGCCTGCCGCAACGTCACCTGCTCCCACGTTCTGATATTCCATAAGATTCTACATAATAGACTTATGTTTATCGCTTCGAATTTAATATCACAGCTTTTGCTGTGTATTATCATAGTAAACTTCAACTTACTAATGATTTCTCTTGCCGTCTCATTTTTCAAGATTACAGCATTCCAAAAGCATTCCCAGGATTTTGCTCTCTGACACTACACAATAAAAACGCATATTGTATACCACTTTTTCAACATCTAAGGCACATTCACCAATACCATTACAGCCTACTCCGGTACCTTTGTTCAACTATCTATAAACGATAGGGTAAATTTCTAATATGATCTAATTTTTAATTAGCACAAACTAATTGCATATCAACCCTTATCTATACGATACACATGTTTCATACATAACTTTTCCGCGTTCTTACTTTATGTAAGAGGTGAAGCCTGCTCGTCTCCACAAATATCGTGCACTGGTCTTTCCAAATCTAGGCCAGTTGAGAACCACTGGCTAAAATCACACAACCACAGAACTCATTGTATCAATCATACAACACCTAGTCAATTTAAGCTAATTGGGCTACAATGATATAATTATTAGATTAAGGATTATCTTCGAATAAGAGAGAGGATTAACACTATCATTAATGTGAACTATACCTTGAGGTGGATTTCCAGTATAACATTTCTCTATATCACAGTCAACTAGTACTACTCTACTACTCATCTCATATCGATAATAGAGTCAGCAGAGTCCGTATATTTTTCAATCCTGTATGCCTTCTCGGCGTGCGCCTTGCCACAGTAATGCCGGAAAAAGCTTTACCGCAGATTATACTTGTAGGAAATATTTTATATCAACTGTTAACTTTCTAAGATATCTAGTTTAATTTACGCTCGTATGTTAAAATATCAACTCGTCTCTCACTAACTATAGCAACTATTATTATATAATGGGTGAATCTTTTGGTAGTTTTTTTTTAACTTCATTAATAAAATTAACTTTATACTTTACTTGGTTTTAGTTACCTCTAATATAGTTATTTTCACGTTAGATTTATGAAAAATACACAAGGGGGTGCATATACTAGTGAGAAATATATATAATTATATAATACTTATACACTACAAGGATCAATTTCTGCTACTTTTCCCTGCTGAATAGAAAATCAGTCTTATACATGATATCGATCGTACCAGTAAATTTATTCTATCTCGTGTATACATCATCCCCTCACACTTGTCGATAGCTAAATTTAGCGAGTGCACTCTTCACTTCACCTTATGTGTCTCTTTTGCCCGATCCGTGATTAGCGAATAAAAACAGATGGGCTTCCGCTCCTTCTAATTATTAGCATGACGCTCTCATTTTTAGTCTGAGATTTTTTATTTTGTTTCATCAAATACAGAATGAAATTATTTTCTTTATAGCAACGCTCTAATACTTATCCTTGTATTCACCTACTTATCCATTTATAGTTCTGTCTTTTATAATCTTTCTACTCTCTTATACTTTATCTCTCTTATACTTTTATCTCTTCTTACTTATTCATCATACCACCTATTAACACGCCGCCAGTGTACTATCTTCTGATATTTTCACTACAAAATACGAATAGTTGAATCTAAATCGCTACTTCTAACGCCTGCATGATTTAACACCGATCAATTTCGTGTTAATTACCATCTTCTTCTTCACACACACAAGCAGACGATCCTCGAGGGGATCAATCGAGGCCGGTTTTCCTCTACGGCGTCACTATAATGACTTAGATGAGAAAACAAAATGAATATCAAATACTGTTAAACATATCACAAATATAATCTCATACTTCATACTTATAAAGTACAACCTCTAGTGCTAATGTGATGACCGTATGGATAATAAAATATATCGCTTGTATGTATAAACAGACAAAAAATATTTTCTATTTATCTTGATCACAATTCATCATCCCTGAGCAGTAAAACAGTGCTACGTGCTCTTGATATATTGTGTAGACTCACCGATCGGTGTGCCTCACTAGCGTATTCCCATTTTCTCGCAAGATGAGGCGCCTCTCTCAAAAAGCCAATCCTTGTTATTTATACGTAGCAATCACGTAATTTCACTATTCATTTAGTTGAGGATTTGAATCTTATACGAAAGTACTATTTTCGGCACTTCAATCATCGTAATTGTTTTTTTAATTCATTCTCCCATATATAATTTTTCGAATCTCACTAATTTACATCGTGAACTTTTCGTCTCATTGTGTATCAACATTAATTCCAGATATCCATACGATACCGTGAACGTATTAAATCGTATTACGAGAAGACTCTCTGGTGCGATTTCTAACTCGAGGCCGGGTTTCTCTCTCTAAGCGTGGACCGTGTCACTAATATCATAAATAATGACGTTTCTCGATTACCATAAAAAAGACCTCGAACGATCAAACGGCAATTTTTTCAGGGATAAGACACAATCACAACTCGTTAGAGAATTCTTTTCAGTAATTATCTATCTATTTATAGTCCATATATTGTTGAACGTATTTATTACTTACCGTATATTACGCTATATTATAAAGTATCCAATAGGGATTAATGTTTAATAATATATTTTAGAAAAAAAAAAATTTCAATATGTTTTCTATTCCGAGGTCGACTTTTTTTTTAGGATATTTCGAACCTTTTAGGGACTTCAAATAGAACCTTTATTGCAAGGTTCAAAGCTACATACTATGACTAATATACGTATCCACTATTTAGCGAACTATATTATTTTACGCTATAATCGACGCTTTGTAATAACGTATAAAAATGAATCTCTCAATAAATACATCGTAAGTGATCATTTATTATGTTTGGGCTTTACGAAATCGTTTAACACTATATATAGACCTGTAGAGACGTTTCCGAGAAATTGGGCGTTAAGCAATTACTTTTGTTTATTAATTTGTTGTTAATTCTCTATGTTTTCTCTCTCGTGAGAAATTAGTTGTATTGCGTAGATAATCAATGCAAGAGATGAAATTAATAGAGGTATAGAAAGAAACTATTAACTTCATGCAGTAAAGTATCTTTGTATAAATTGGATATTAGTGCATATATGAAAATTTATGATATTAGGAGTACGAATCGAGAGCTGTAAAAAGTTAACCTGTAGTATAATAAACGCAACTTTATTACATGAAATAGAATTATAAAGGAGACGACCAGAATAAAGTAGACATATTCATTCTATGAGGTGCGTGTGAATAATTTATTGTGGAGAAATTCTTTACAAAGAACATGCTAAAATAGTTACGTAATTATTTCTACTCTTTTAGTTTTCCATCTTGCTGAGCTGGTGAAAAAAAAAAATATACGTCTTTTAGAATTAACATAATAATTTATTTATTACTAATAGCCATCTCCCGATAAAGTAGAGAAGTAAACGTTAATTTAACTTGCCCTTTGATACTTCAAACTAAATCTTCACTTTTATAATATTTATTTTTTGAGTATAATTTTTAAAATAGTGATATTAATATAAATTGCTTCAATAAGCCTGTAGGAAATAAAGTTTTCTAGTTATTTAATTATAATCATAAAATTATTTTTGTATTTATATAGAGCTATATTTGATATACTTATATTTTTCATATAAATAACTTTGCAATAAAGAAACGAGACTAAATATTAAAAAAATTTAATAATATATTATTTATTATATAATAATATATATAATCGTATATTAACGTTGCATCAGCTCTCTTCTTTTGAGATCTTGTATAAACAATACTGGTGTTGACTGAAAAAGAGCAAATATGTTATATTCTCGGTGAGTGCAACATACTCTTCCTCGATGAAAGTTAAAAGGAAGGATATTAACATGATGTAAAATTTTAAATTGTGTATTTTGAAACATTCGCCGTTCAAATCTAAAGCTATAGTGGGTGTATCTTTCTTAGAGATTTTCCTCAATATTTGTGAACTGAATTTCGAATTTAAGATAATTGTGATAATTGTGTTTTAAATAAACAAAGTTAGAGATTGGTGCCTTATTTTTATTCTAATTGTTTTATTTTTCCTAATTTTCATCATACTTACCGGGGAACTTTTACGGGGTGAGTTTTTTCCTCAATAATACGATTTATACTTCTTCTACGTATTATAACTAAGAGATACAATCACTATTACGATGAGGTATAATCAGAGTCCGGGTTTACTCTACGGTGCTCGATCTAATATATTATAAAATTAATTAACTAGTTAATTAGTATTACAAAATAGTACTTATTTTATATATATATATAATATACTACTTATACATAGTATATATATATATCATATATATTATATTATGATAGCAAGTATAACGCGACACCTTGGGAAAAAAATTTGTTGTTGGCTGATTGGGCTATTAATTGATCTTTCCCATAGGACTTTAGCAATTTCAGGCTCCATACTTCCTGAACTTATACTGAAGGCCAGCTAAACTAAAGAATATATAATATAATAGTATATATATATATATAATTTAAGGTATATTCGTATATCATAAATATACTAGTTATATATAATATTATATATTACTATATACTACTTTTATATTATTATTAATATATATAGTATATAACTTATATATAGTTATATATTAAGTATTAACAAAAAGTAAAAGAAAATTGCTATATTATTTTTTGGGCTTCACACCTAAGCTTTTAAAAATGATTAAGCTTAGGCAATGTTATTTCAGTTTAAATTCTGATTATGTCGTAGTTTGTAGAACGATGTAGGCGCCATGAACTCGTTTTTTTATTATTTAAGATACCAATATAGAGTGGGATCACACGTTGCCCCCAATGAACTGAGACCAAGACTGCGCGGGCTAACGCATGGCTCCCTGCAGACACTGGTGCCTAAAATTAAAAATTAATTTTCTTTTTCGTTAATGATGTAAGACGCAAATCTTAGCAATAAAATTATAAGAAAAAAGGTAGCCTCCGTTTTTCGATAATCGCCCGCACACATTTTATTTCAGTAAAAGAATATCAAACCTATAAAATATTAAAAAGCTAGGTGATTTCTATTTTAATCCTGATCTAAACCTTAAATATATTACCGTACTTCTAACCTAACGCAAACTTAAATAAAACTATAAACGTTTCAAATTCTTGAAATTATAGGAAAAAGTCGCCTACCTCTATGATTTCTCAGAAACAATAAATAAATAGCAAACTGGCAACCAGCAATTTTTTCATTTATCACTTTCTAAAGTTTAATCATATATATATATATATACTTAAGTTATATATATATATATTTTATATATATACTCTAAAGTATATATATATATATATATATGTATATAATATCTATAATATATATATTTATACTATATATTATATATATATATATATATTAGATATCACCATTCTCGCATGACTGCGGTGGTGTCTGTTAGGCTATGAGCATCTCCACAAGACTCAAGAAAACAATGAACTATGGTCAACATCGGGGATTTCTAGCTCCTTGAACAGAGGAAGAGAATTTTAATTTCTTCATTGATCGATTTTTGAAGCAACGTAAACTTCACGCTCGCTATATTCTCAATTTTCGTCGCTCTTTTTATTTTATTTTTGCATTAATAATTCCACCACTAATTAGTGTTGGTAATATGTTTGTAGCTCCTCAATCCCAAGATTGTCAAAATTAATTATTTCAATTCTCTTTCTTTACCAATTTCTAAAATACAAATTATGAAAGACATTTTTCTTTTTAAATACTTACTGCTGCTACTTCGAACTAAAAGGGTTATCTGGTCGTGCAAAATATCGCTAAGCTTTTTTCAGGTAAATTTTTTTCCTGCTTTTCATTTCTTCTTTCAAATAAATAATTTCAGATTTTGCTTTCTTAACTTTCAAGATCTTCTCCTTTTGGTCCTTCCTATTTTTTAGCTTCACTCTGGTTTCCAACTGCGTCACCATTCGACGTACGGTCGACTCAATATTATGTATATATATATATATATATTATATAAGTATATTATATTATATAGTATATATACTATAATATAGTATATATAGTAATGTAATATATATTATAATATCTATACCCGTATATATATATATATTATATATTATATATATATATTATTATTATATATATATTATAGTAATATATATAATATATATATATATAATATATATAAAAGTATTATATATATATATATATATCATATATATAATATTATATAATATTATATATATATATAATATATATATATAATATATATAATATATATAATATATGGGGAAAGTCCAGAATAGACGGAACGGCGATCGAATAAGAAATTTTTTTCTTCGCAGGTAGGTTCAGGGAATAAATAGATTTTCTAGGAGTGAAATGAGGTTAGGTAAGAGGTTAGGTTGTTAGGTTAGGGTTGTTATTTTCAATTTAGGTTAATGATTTGCTTGTGTTTTAAAAGGGCATTTTATGTAAATTGTTACAATTTGAAATGATTTTCTATATTTATATTAAACTAACCGAAATTAGCCAAAAATTAACAGAAAAAAAAAAAAAAAAAAGCGGTGGTTAGATTTTTTCTTTTTTCTATGCGGCAACTTATGAATTAGCCAAAATGACTCAAATTAGCCAATTGGTGGCTCAACGGGTTCTTTCCCATATTTATGACGCGCAATTGAAGTAGTACGTTAAGAATACACTAAAAAATTAATAAATCTTTTAAAATTCTGTTGCGGCTGAAATGTCCTATTTTTATTTAAAACTTTGTTGATATATACTAATTTTAAATTTACTAATATTAAGTGTGTAGCTTAAAAAAAAATTTTTCCCTATATATAATATTTATATTATAATATATATATAATATATATATTATATATGTTATAATTATATATATAGTATTATAATATAGTTATATATATTATATATATATATTATATATTATCACTAGTAAGATTTAATTTATGCCAAATAATGTAATTTATTTTAAAGATGTGATTTTCTGTTATCTCTGAGCATATTCATAAAAATGCATTCTATCCTGATGGCACCATACCTGTCGTTCCCAAAACCTGTGCGTCTGACCTAGCACCTTGCCTTTTCAAACTATTTCAGCTATGCCAATTCAATCTTTCCTTCTTATTGGAAGCGTGCGGTCTTCAACCTATGGTGAAAAAATGGGACCGTCTCCCTCACCAACCTCTATCGTCTTATTGCTTTATCTTTAAAGTACTATAAAAGTTTTGGAATCCTACCCATAGCTAGATGATTTGGAAACATCTTAAATCTTTTTATAATATATATATGATCATTAGTGTGACTTTCGTACGGAACATTCTACTGAAGATGTACTTTCTCTTCTCCTTTGCTCTTGGTCCTCTGCTCTTCTGTATCTGGGTGAGTCTTTTTCTGTGGCACTAGATGTATCAAAAGCTATCGAATGAGTTTGGCATAAAGCATCAATCCTTCTCTCAGTGACATCTCTGCTACTTCTTTTCTGGTCTTTCTGTAGCTGCTTTTGCCATCGGACACCTTTCAACCTTTAAATGAATCAATAATGATATCATTCAGGATTATGTCTTGTCCCAACTATTTTTCTACTTTCCATTAACAATCTTCTCTCTCTGTCACTTTATTACCTACTCATATATGTGCTTACAACTCTAACCATTATTATTCTTTTCATTTTTTTAAACGTCCCAGCCAACTGTAAATAACTGATGCTAGTATGGTGGCTTTGAAATAACTAGCCCCTGATCTTACGCGAATTTCTATTGGGTATTAAAAAGCATAACTGTTTTCAATGACTTAAAAACCGATTCACTCATCTATCTACTTAACATTAATTAATTTATATGAAGAAGGGAGACTTTTGATGCAATGATCTGCGTCTGACCTGTTTTCGGAAAGTCAAAATTATTATCATATTTATAACAGAAATTGGAATTCAACATTACTTTTTTACTTTTCTAATTAAAAAAATAAAATTAACTAAATAATATGGTATATTCGGAGGAGCTCCAAAAGTTTACGTTCTTATAGGGAAATTTAAAGGGAATATCTTTTGAGTGTAACTCTCAATTTTAACTTTTTGAAATCTGGTGTTCTGATTTGTTAGCTTATCTCTGGGAATCTGAATCATCAGCAAGACAAGAAGGCTGCACAATTTTGTTCAACGACAAGTGGAGCAACGAACTGGTTTTAGAATCCTCGGTCGCATCAAACCCAAGCAATGTCTAATCAAAGTTTATATATGCTTCATCTGCTTTTCCTCCACGATTTTTTCTCATTTTGGGCTTTTGTTTCATTTCATGTCAACAAGAGTGCTGCTCAACATATGGTTGCTAGAGTTCAGGAATAGTCTACAATTTAGTAATAATAATAAGGAAATAGTAGCGCAGAGGGGTGTCATCCCCGATTTTTATGAAAATCACAGATATCCTCTAAAAAAATAATAATGAAGAATAGTGAAAACGAAAATTGGCGGTCTCTTTAGGAAAAAAGTTACAGCCTCTCAAAGTTTTTAAAACTCCCATAAAATTTTCATTTTTGATCCATCAAGGTTAGGTCTCATTTCAAGCCCTCTAGTTCAGGTTATAATAAGTTTTGTTAGGTATACACAAAGAAAATCTATGTAGAATTAAGAAATCTTATCATAACCTGATCTAGGATGCCCTAAAACGAGCACGAGGCCACTTAATTTCTTTTTGGTATACATAATAAAGCCTTGTGGAAAATTTTAACTTTGAAGGAGGCTCTAATTTTATTCCTTAAGAACTTAAATTCAATTTTCGTTTTTTTAAGCATTTCATGTATTATTTTTTTAGGAGTAGTATCCGGGAATTTAACTTTTTATAGTATATATATAGATATATATATATATATATATATAGTTTATATATATTAATTTATTAGTTTGTATATATATATATATATATATATATAATATAAGTGGATATTATATATATATATATATATATAAGAGAAAATTCATTGAAAATACAAATTTAACATAGTGTAAAATATTTTTCATTAGAAACCGAGATTTTCGTTTTCACATTCTTAATATTAATTTTTTTTAAAGGTAATCCTGCTGATTTTTTATAAAAATCAGGGGTGACACCCCCTGCGCTACTATTACCATATAATTAGTGCTAATAAATAATGTATTTTTATATGAGTTGTTATTTATTTTTTGTGTTTTTTTTTTTATGTGTGATAAATAGTGTTGTCTTGTGTTGTGCGTTAATATTGTGCATTATTTAGTTTTAATATCAGATGTTATGATAATAGCGTTAGTGTTAGTGTTAGTGTAAGTATTATTAATTGTTGATATGTATATATGTTAATGTTTAGTGATAACAGTAATGCCTAATGACGTAGTGTTATATATATATATATATAATTATATATATATATAATATTATATATATTATATATATATATAAATATATATATATATATATATATGATATATATATTATATATATAGATGTGTGTGTGTGATGTGTGTATGTATTTTTTTTTGGTTTTTTTATATTTTTTATTGTCAGGGGTTGTTATGTTATTGTATTTTGTCTTATATTATTAATATTAGATTAATTTTTTTATATTCTGTCTCTCTGTGTTTGTTTCTATCTAGTGTCCGTCTCGTCCATATATCTGTTTATATTTATTGTCTGTTTGTTTTGTGTTATTTTAGTTGTTTTTCTCTGAAGATGTTTTAGGTTTAGTGTATTTGTTATGTGTGTGTTTTTAGTGTCCAGTTTAGTATTAGTGTTAGTGTACTTGATGGTTATATAGTGATATCAACGTTAATGTTAGTGATAATAATGCTAATATTTTTGTGTTATATATAGATTATATATATATGACACTACCATCATTAGCATGTAACTCCTTTATCACTAACATAAACCGTTGATATCACATATATATTCACTGATAACACTAACACTAATACTAACACTAACACTAACACTATACACTAACTCTAACATAACACTAACACTAACACTAACCACTAACTACTTAACTCATCTTCTTTTACTCTATCTATTCATTATATATATATTATCATTTTTGTATCAGTGACGTTGTACCTTAACACATGAGCTACGTCTCTCGTTTTGTGTTTGTACGAGTATTATATATATATTATGAATACGTAATTGTATGTGGTATGATGACTTATTGACGATGTATACATACATACATAATACTATACATACATAAACACATACATACACACATCACACACACACATCTATATATATATATATATATATTATATCACATTCCCTTGAGTTTTGTTTAATATTAATATATATATATCAGACTATATATATATATATATATAATATATATCATATAATATGCATAATAAGCATTACTGTTATCACTAACATTAACATTAACGTTGATTGATCATTACTAACCATCACTAAAACACTAACACAACACTAACGCATTATCAATTAACATTGATATTAAAACTAAATAATGACAAGATATTACCAACCACTAATACCAACACTATTATCAATAACATTAATATTAACACAAATTAATAACACTCTCACTATTATCATTAACATTATTATTAGCCTTTATTATATTTTGATTATATTTAGAGTTGGTGTTTTGAAGTAGGTTTTTAGCGCGCGGGGTTGTCACCACCGATTTTATAAAATCACGGATTTCCTAAAAAAAAGTTAATAATGAAGAATAAGGAAAACGAAAAGGCGGTCTCTTTAAAAAAAAAAGTACAGGCTCTCAAAATTGGATTTTCATAGAATTTTCTTATATTATATATACATGTATTGTTTTTTTTTATTATTGTATTTTTAGAGTATATATATATTTATATATTTATATATTATATATCTATATATATATATAATATAGTAGATGTATATATATATATTTATAAAATAAAATAACAGGATATACTCTAAAAAAATAATAATGAAGCTTTAAAAAGAACGAAAAATGACATTTAAGTCTTTAGGAAATTAAAATTAAGAGGCCTCCTCCAAGTTTAAAATTTTCCACAGGCTTTATATGTATACAAAAAAACATTAGTGGGCCTCGTGCCGTTTTAGGCATCCCTTATGATTCAGGGTTATTATTATAGATTCTGTTTATATGGTCATCAATTGATTTGTGGTGTTCTTTTGTGTATACCTGAGTCAAAATATATATCGGCTGATATCTAGAGGGTCTTGAAGTGTGAGGGTCTATATCTCGGTTTGTGGTGGATCAGGAAATATGTTAAGTAATTGTTTTATGGGGAGTTTTAAAAACTTGAGAGGCTGATACTTTTTTCCTAAGAGACCGCAAAGTTTCGTTTTCACTATTCTTCATTATTATTTTTTTATATATCTCTGTTATAAATTAAATTCTGGTGGATGTACTTTATTACTCCTCTTCTGCTGCTTACTATTTTCCTTTTTTATGTGTGAGGATCCTGACTCTACACATATGGTTGTGATTGCCAGCACTCTTGTTGAGCCATGAAATTGAAGCAGCATGAAGCATATATAAACGTTGATTAGACATGCTTGGGTTTGATGCGACCCGAGGATTCTAAAACCCAGTTCGATTGCTCCACTTGTCGTTGAACAAATTGCTGCGCCTTCTGTCTTGCTGATGATTCAGTTCTCTTTTTATATTCAATCAGAACACCAGATTTTAATGAGAGTTACATCTATATGATGCTTTTTAATTTCCTGGGATCTCTGTTGTATGTGTGGAGCTCTCGAATATACCATATTATTTAGTTAATTTTATTTTAATTAGAAAAGTAAAAAAAAGTTAATGTTGAATTCAATGTTTCTGGTGTATAAATAGAAATAATTTTTTTTGATTTTTCTCTTGTTAAAACAGGTCAGATACGCAGATCATTGCTCCTCTCTTATGTTCCCTTCTTCATGTTTTTAGTATAGTTTGTTAAGTAGATATGATGGAGTGAATCTGGTTTTTAAGTCATTGAAAACAGTTATGCTTTTTAATACCCCTATATGTTGCG
>JABUQX010059606.1:0-17500 GCA_015478945.1 Trachelipus rathkii | reverse complement strand
GTTAAACAGTGAAACGGTGGAATGAAGAGACTGATTGGCAAGAGGTTTAAAAGTAAAAAGAAGCTTGGTTAAAATGTTACTAAAAGCCTGTGAGTCTCAAAAGAAGATGTTTTGTAGTATGTAAGGATAAGGGGAAAAAAGTACTAAAGATGCATAAATAGCGAGGAAAAAAAGGTAAAATAAACAGACATGATGTTTCTCTTCCTACAACGGGACATTGGAAGCTTGTCTTGGAAGGAGCGCGAAAGGTTAAGAATGAGAATAAGGGGAATCTGCTTAGATTAATGAATAAGGATGGTGCTTTTGTAACTGATGAAATGGATGTGACGAGGGTATGGAGGGAACCCTTCGAAAATCTGCATAACATTGGCAGTAATGACAAGGTCGGGAGTGAAGTGTGTGGGTTGATGGCAAGAGTGAAACAGGTATTTGGAGATGAGGTCATTAGTAAAGAAGAGGTAATGGGTAGAGTGAGAAAGTTGAAGAATGGTAAATCTGCAGGCATGGATGAAATTACTGGTAAAATGATCAAGGACGGAGGCGAGATGGTGATTGTGTGGATTTGAAAGTTGTGTAACAAAGCGTTTATGGAGGGTATATTTCGAGAGCATTGTGCGAGAGCAGTAATAGTATCTTATATAAGAAAGGGGATAAGAGCAACTGTATGAATTATAGGGGAATTAGTTTCTAAAGTGTTGTAGGCAGAGGTGGGCACGATCCGGTACTCCGTTACTCAGTTACTAACGGAATTAGTTTTTTGAATAACGGAGTAACGGACTCTTTACTTTTTATTTCATGTAACGCACCAAATAACTTCCGTTATTTTTTTCCTCTGTTATTTTTTAGTCCGTTACATTTTGTTCGACTTTCTTTGAATGTTGATAACAAATTGACCACCGCGGTCAAGCTAAAAAATCTCTTATGTATATATATATATATATATACTATATATATAGATAATAACTATATAATATATATATATATTATATATATAATATATTATATTATATATATATTATATATTATAATATTATATATATATAGATACATAATGTATATATTATTATTATATATATATATATATATATTATATATATATATATATATATATATATATATATATATATATATATATATATATATATATATATATATTATATATATTGTATATAATATGTATATAATATATTATATATATATTTATATATATATTTATATATTATTATATATATTATATATATAATATATATATATATATATGATATAATTATATATATAGATATATTATATATATATATATATATATATATATTATATTTAAATATATTAATATATATATTAATATATATACTATATATATATATATATATAATATATATATATAATATATATATATATATATAATATATTTATATATCTATTTATATATATATATATATTATATATATTAATTTATATATATATATATATATATATATATATATATATATTATATTATATTATTATATATATATATATATATATTATATATATATATACTATATATATATAAGGGATTTGCATAGAAAAATGAATAGGCGATGGTGCTTTCGTAACTGATGGAATGAATGTGAAGAGAGTGTGGGGAACACTTCGAAATCTTCATAACATTAGCAGTAATGAAAGGTGATGATGCTGAATGTGTGTGGGTTTGATGGTGCAGAAGGAATAGGTATTTTGGAATGGGTCATTAGTAAGGAGGAGGAATGGGTAGAGTGATAAAGTGTAAGAATGAATCTGCAGGTATATATTGAAATTACTGGTGAAATCGATCAGAAAGAAGGCGAGATGGGATTGCTGGAATTTGGAAGTATGTGTAACAAAGCGTTTAGGAGGGTGATAGTTCCGAGAGATTGGTGGAGAGCAAGAATAGTACCCATATGTAAGGGTAAGGGGGATACGTGTAACTGTAGGAATTATAAGGGAATTAGTTTATTGAGTTTTGTAGGGATGATTTATGCTGGTACTTTGGTTGAAAAGTTGCGTCGATGACTGGAAAGAAACTGATTGCTGAAAGAACAAGGACGCGTTTGGAAGTGGTTAGAGAATGTGTGGCATTAAATCTTTACATTGAAACAAATGATTGAGAAAATGAGGGAGAAGAAGAATAAACTGTATTTAAGGTTTTATGGATTTGCAACAGGCGTGATGATAGAATTCAATAGCGGATTCTATGCAGGTGTATAGTGATATATGGGTTGGTGGTAAGCTTCTGAATGGAGTCAAAAGTATGTATGACGATGATGAAGCGTGTGTAAGAATAAATGGATTTGAAATTGATTGGTTTAATATTAATAACTGAGTGAGGCAAGGATGTGTTATATCTCCTTGGTTATTCAAATTGTATATGGATGGGGTTATGTAAGAATTGAGTGGCAGGGGATGGTGTTAGAATGATGGAGAAGGAAGGTGCCTTACATATTATATGCGGATGATTTGGTTTTGTGTTGCGAATCTGAAGAGAGTTTTAGAGGATTGGTAGAGATATTTCGCAGGGTGTGTAAGAGGAGGGGTTTGAAAGTAAACGTAGATAAGAGTAAAGTTATGGTTGTGAATAAGGACAGTCCTCATTGTGAAGTTATGCTAGATGGTGAGAAGCTGGATCAAGTGTCTGAGTTTAAATATTTAGGATACATGTTGGATGAAAAGGAAACGAATGATGAAGAGTGTAGTAAGAAAGTTGTGAATGGCAGGAAGGTGGCTGGCGCAATTAAATCGTTGATGGATGTAAAGGGACTAAGTCTTGAGTGCGCTAGGGTCTTACATGAGGGTTTGTTTTTTAATAATAATGATGTTGAAAATTTAATATACATAAATCAATAAATGACCTAAGATGACGTAATTAATGTCGTAGTCAAAAGTTAAAAGTAACGAAGTAACGGCACTTCTTTACTTTTCCTTTCTAAGAAATGGAATAACGATAACGGAATTACTTTTTTCGAGTAACGGTGTCACTGTAACGAAATTACTTTTTTGAGTAACGATGCCCACCTCTGGTTGTAGGAAAGATATATGCTGGTATTTTGGTTGAAAGAGTGCATCGAGTGACTGAGGGACTGATTGGTGAAGAACAAGGTTCCTTCAGAAATGATAGGAAATGTGTGGATCAAATCTTTACATCAAAATAAATGATTGAGAAAATGAGGGAGAAGAATAAATTGTAATTAGGTTTTATGGATTTGCAACAGGCGTATGATAGGATTAATAGGGAAGCTCTATGGCAGGTGTTAGTGATATATGGTGTTTGTGGTAGGCTTCTGAATGGAATTAAAAGTATGTATGATGATAGTGAAGCGTATGTAAGAATAAATAGTCGAAAGTGATTGGTTTAATATTAATAGAGGAGTGAGGCAGGGATGTGTTATGTCTCCTTGGTTGTTTAATTTGTATGTGGATTGGGTTATTAAAGAATTAGAGGGTGGGTGGTAAAGGAAAGTGTTAGAATCGATGGCAGATGGAAAAGAGGGAGGCGTGCCCTACCCTATTGTCATGCGGAAATGATTTAGGCCTATTGTGTGGCGAATCTCGCAAGAAAGTTTGAGAGGATTGGAAGATGCGATTTTGGTAGGGTGCTGTAAAAGGATTGGATTTGAAATAAACGCTACGATAAGGTAAGGTTTAGTGTGTGAGCGCAGGACAGTCCTCAGTGCTGAAGTTCATGCTTGGCATGAGTGAGCAAGCCATAGAACAAGTCGTTTGAGTTCTAATCATTAGGATATATGTCTGGATGAAAAAGGAACGGATGATGCAAATTGTAGTAGGAAAGTTGCAAATGGTAGGAAGGTGGCTGGTGCAATTAAAACCTTGGTGAATGTAAAATGACTAAGTTTTGAGTAAGCTAGGGTCTTATATGAGGGTATGTTATTGCCTGTGGTAATGTATAGTAGTGAAACTATGATCTGAAATAAGAGGTATAGACCTAATGTACAATGTGTTCAGATGGACAATCTTAGGGGCGTGTTAGGTGTGAGAAAGAATTGATAAAATGACGGAATAAACGTATTAGGGAGTTTGTTTGGTAGTGAAGAAAAGAGTATATGAGAGAATAAATGAAAGTACATTAAGATGGTTTGGTCATGTGGAAAGGATGGAAGATTGTCGGTTAAGACAGTCGGTTGGTTAAGCAGATATATAGTGGTGAGTGTGCTGGGAATCGACCGGCTGCGAGACCGAAGAAAAAGTGGATTGAGTCAATAAAGGAATGCCTGGAGGAGAGGGATGTGAGTTCATCAGATGCGAGAAGAAAGGTACATAATAGGAGTGAATGGTGGGGTTTTCTGACGGGGTGTGGTTGTTGCCACCTTGAAGACCTAGGGTGGATTTTTATGACTGCAAATAGTTCTCACTTAAGGGTATAAAAGGGCGGTAAGGCTGGGCTTTCTTTTCGTCTTTCGTTATATTCTTCTACTTTTCTGCTTCCAGTGCATGTGATGCACCTTACCCCCAGTCTGGGGGAAGAAGGTGGGTAATGATAATGATGATGATAATATATATATATATATATATATATATATATATATATATATATATATATATATATATATATATATATATATATATATATATATATAAATATAATATATATATATATTTATATATATATATATTATTATATATTAATATATTTATATCATATATATAATATATATATAATATTATAGATATATATATAAATATATATAATATATATCTATATAATATATATATATATATATATATATATATATATATATATATATATATATATTATATATTTTTATTTGTATTATTATTATTATATATAAATATATATATTATATATATATATATATATTATATATATAATTATAGTTAATATATATATATATATATGATATATATATTTATATAATATATATATATATGAGTCAGTTGTATTATGGGTTCTTAAGGGAATTATAATATCATAGGACCTACTAGATTTTTATTAGCTTGGCTAATTTTTCATCATCTTCTGCAGTTAACTTTTTCAATAGGATCAAAATTCTCAAATTCGTTGCTTATTTAAAAACAATTTAAAATTTATGATCAATTTCTTTAGTTAATAACAACTTTTTGAACCATCAAACTATTCCTTTTATATATATAAATTCAAAAATATGTTAATTAATTTAAAAGCTCATAATATTTTTTTTTTTTTTATAATATATATATATTTATATAATATATTATATATATATGATATATATAATATATCATTATATTATAATCCGAAATATGTTAATTATTATGAAAGCTCATAATTTTTTAGTTTTTTTCACAATAGCTTAAAACCAGCAGTTAAATAATAATTACCTTTCGATATTTTGTGAGAGAATAATAGATAGAATTAATACTATGTTGTTTTTGATAATTGATTTATTATACACTTCTATTTCAATTAAAAATAATTCAATTGAATACAAGGATCTGAATATATAAATAAGAATTGACAAATTCCTTTTAAATATTCCTTTGACAGAGGAGAAAATAATTTTGCAAATTTGTTTTAATGAAGGAGAGCAAATAAACTGAGAAGAAAAAGTATGCTGATTGCTCTTTGAATATTTATCAACGTGTATCTTGTTTTAATTAACGTCTAATAATTGAGTGGAGTCTTTCTTGCACTTGCAATGTAATAAGAATATATATATATATATATATATATATATATATATATATATATATATATAATATATATATATATATATATATATATATATATATATATATATATATATATATATATATTATATTATATATATAATGTATGTTATATAATATATATAATATACTATATATTTATATATATATATATTATATATATATATATAGTATAATATATATATATATATATATATATATATATATATATATATATATTAAGGAACTACTAAATGCTGGAAGAGTAGATGAGGAGGAAGAAAGAAGACAAATTATCACGATGGAAGAGTTTAGAGATGTAAATGTAGGGCATATTACAAAGGATGAAATAGTGAATGCTTTGAAGAAGTCAAAAAGGAGGAAAATCTTCTGGGTTGGATGATGTACCAGGTAGAAATGTTGAAAAAGGGAGTGACATTGTTGTGGGTGGCTGATGAATTAGTCAATGTTGCGTGGGGATGCAGTGCATGTACCACAGCAGTGGCAAGATTCTGTCTTGTACCAATTTATAGGTAAAGGGGACAAAAAGAGTGTTCTAATTATAGACGGAATAAACTTGCTAGCACTTTGTAGTAATTCAATGGACGAGGTATTATAGGAAAAGTTAAAAGTATACAAGATGAAACAGATTTTGGAGAGGAACCATGTGGTTTTAGGATGGTCGAGGATGTTGGGATCAGGATCCTGATGAGAATGCGGCAGGAAATCTTAGAAAAGAAGAAAGACGTTTTTTTTTTTTGCTTTCTTGATTTGAAAAGGCATATGATAGAATGCAAAGAGGGAAGTTGTGAGGAGCATTAGAAAGTTATGGAATAAATGCGTTTGCTATTAAAGGCGAATTAAAGCATTTTACAAGAACAGTAGAGGGTGTGTTAGGATTAACAGGAAGGAAGGGGAGTGGTTTGAAATATAAGAGTGGGTCTGAGACAAGGTTGTGTTATGTCTCCATGGCTTGTTTTAGATTCTTTATAGATAGTGTAGTGTAAGGATATGGATAGATTTGGGAAAGGAGTTGATATGAATCTGAATGAAAGTAATGGGAGATCAGCGTCTTACTTTTTGCCTGACGATGTCTTGTGATTGCCAGATACAAAGAGAAAAAGCTGGCGTGACTTTGGTGCTTGAGTTTGAACGAGTGTACCAAGGAAAAAGGATTAAAAATTAATTCGGCTAAAAGTAAAGTGAGGAAAATCAGTTGGCAAAACAAAAGGAGAGACTATAGTCTTTAGGGATATCATAAAGGTGAATGGGGAAAGCCTGGCAGAGACAACAGTTTTTAGATACTTAGGAACGGATATTGGGCTTTCGAGGCATGAAAGAAGAGACTTGACCATAGGAGTTGCTGAGGGTGAAGACTGTATTTAAGGCAGCCTTAGAGGAATTAGGAAAAGTGGGGAAATGTAACAAGGAGGTTAAAATGAAAATTGTTCGCAGTGATATTTGTTCCATCTGTTCTGTATGGATGTGAGACTTGGTCATTAAATTCTAAAGATGAAAAAAAAGAGATTGATGATTTTAAGATGAAAGGCTTACGAAAAATATTTGAGGAATAAAGAGAGGAGAGATAGAAATAGAAATGTAAGGATAAGGGATTTATGTGCCATTAGGAGAAATGTCTGATGGAAAGAGCAAATCAAGGAGTACGAAGATGGTATGTCACGTGCTTAAATGAATATATAGTATTAGACTAAGAAGGTTTAAATCCGAATGGTAGGCAAATAGGAAGGGGCAAACCAAATGGACGCGTGGTGTTGATGCGAGTAAAGGAGCTATTACATAGCAAAGGGGATAGTATGGATGAGGAAATAGAATTACGCGGACAGGATAACTGGAGAAGAATAAGTTCATGGAAAGTTCCGTCAAGGGTTGCAAAACTTTTGAACAGCCAAGAATTTACAAATAATCGAGCATTGCAAATCTGCAACTGAAACCACCCTGCAGTTATGTGGGAGGCGGTGATGAGCAATAATAAAGAATAAAATTATATATATATATATATATATATATATATATATATATATATATTATATATATATATATATATATATATATATATATATTATTATTATAATATATATATGCGGATAGGACCCTGCCCTGTCTCACTCGTGTCCTCACCTCAAACACCTTTTCATTTTTACATTCAGTTCTAACTTTTCACTCACAAACTCCATACAAGCTTTTTAATGCTCTCCTCAGTCTTTCCTCCACACCGTACACCTCCCCCAACATCTTCCAAAGCCTGACTCTGGGTACTGGGTCAAACACTATCCATATTCGAAGAATGCTATATATGCTGATTTATTAATTTCCCAACTCTTCTCCAAAACTATTCTTAAAGAAAACAGCAGGTCTGAAGTACTTCTGAATTTCTTGTACCCATATTGTTCCTCCACTAACAATATTTCTATTACTCTTAATGTTTTTTTTCTAAATCCTTTCGTACATTTTTGATATGTAATCTAGCAAAGCTATTCCTCTATAATTTCCGCACTCTCCCTTACCTCCCTTTAATTTTATAATAATGGCAAGATCACTATTCTCTCCCATCTCCCGAGAACTTCACCATCTCTGCAACATTTATTAAAAATTTCCACTATTTTCTTCTTCAATTCTTCTCCTCCTTCCCTTTCAGCGCTATTGCTATTCCATCTTCGCCCGGCGCCCTTCCTTTTTTCATTTTTGACAATGCTTTCTTATATTCTCTCATTGTAACTGGACTCTCCTCCTCCATATCCTCTACCACATATTGCTCCTTTTCCCCATCTGTCCCTTCTACATTTATGGGTTCTAGAAAATATTCAGTCTATCTCTCATTTACCTCTTCCTGTGCTATAAGCACCTCCCCTTCCTTATTTCTGATACTATAAAGCTTCTTCTTTGATTTTTTATACGTTTTTGCTAGGCTGAAAATCCTCTTTCCTACCTCTTCATCCTCTCCAAATTCTTCTGCCATCCTCTCCGCCACCAGCTTTATAGCCTCCCTTTTCACTCTCTCTGACCTGTTTCTTGCTATCACGTATTAAGGACTTCTCTGTTCTGTTCTTCCTCTCAGCAACTTTCTCATTTTCTTGTTCTTTTCGCCCACTGCTCTCTTCACCTCCTCATTCCACCATAATAACGTGTTTCTTCCTCGTTCCTCCACTCAACCTCACTCCCAACATTTCTTCCGTGGATTCGCTTATGATTTCCTACAATTTAGTGCTTATTTCTCCAACGTTCTCTAAATTTTCTTTTATTTCTAAGGTACCAGAATAAGTGCCATTGAACCATAGATTTTGAAGAGAAACTGATTTATTTGAAGATTTAATGAACCTGCTTATCTTTGTGTAATGAGAAAGGGAAGTGGTGAAACATAAGTCAAGAGTGTTCAAAAATTGGTTAGAACGATCTGGGATGTGTGTAGGTTCCAGATCGTTTAGAAATTCTGAAAGTGTAAAAATGAAAAATAGTTTGAGGTGAGGACAGGAGTGAGAAAGGTCAGTGTCTTGTCCCCAATACTCTTTATAGCTTACTTGGATGTAGTGATCAAAAAAGTCAAAGAGGAGTTTCCTAATCTAGATGGAGATATAATGGTGTATTGGGACAATTTGGCTAGTTGGAATGGAGAGGAGGGGGTGTTGAGAGGACTTATGGAGAGTTTTGCGAGAAACTTGAAGGAGGCTGGCTTAGAGATGAATACAGAAAGACAATGATAATGAGAGTGGGTAGAAAGGAAGAGAGGGAGTGGAGAGCATCACTGAGAATGAAAGACTGAGAAATGTGGATCAGTTTGTGTATTTGGGTGGAGTGTTTACGAGCAAAGGAGGATGTGTACAAGAGGTGGAGGAAAGAATGGAAAAATACGGAAGAACAATGAGAGAGTTGTATCCAATTATAAAATATCGAATAGTGGAAATAAAAGTGGAAAAAAATATTAGATAGTATACTATCAATCCTCACACTGACATATGGATCTGAAACATAGAGCGTTACAACAAGGGAGGAGAAAACGATCGAAGCTGCAGAAATAAAGGCGTTGAGGACGATGGTGGTAAGGACGAGAAGAGATATAATGAAAAACGAGTGGGTTACGGAGAGAATTGGTGTGGTGTCTGCGTTGAACAGGATAGATTCGGCGAGACTGAGATGGTGGGGGAATATGGTAAGGATGTCTGGAGAACGAGTGGCGATTAGAAGGTGGTGGTAGAGAGTGGAGGGAGTAAGGCCAAGAGGAAACCGAAGAGGAGATGGGAGGATTATGCTGAGAGAGCCCTGAGAAAACATGAACCGCTCGCGATGCGTCAGCTGATGGAGGACGGTGTACTTCTGTAAAGAACTGCGCGGAAATCAATGCTAGCTCCGTTGAAAGGTCGTAGGCCTTTCTGAGGAAAGGCGTAATACGTAAGTGATATATATATATATATATATATATATATATATATATATATATATATATATATATATATATATATATATATATATATATATATGCCTGCTATATATATAAATAACTGCTGTATATACTATATATATAGCATAACAACCAACAAGTATATATATATATATATATACCGTATCTATATTCTGCTAACGCACTCCTAATGGAACAGATTTCCAGGTTCTTTTTAAATATCTTACTAATTCTTTCGAGACTGTTACTTCTTCTCATCCAAATGCCAAGACCCTTTACTTAAGGGACTTCAAAGTACACCACACCGAGTGGTTTGTCTCCTCTCATGCTGATATAGGTGGGAAGGAGACCAAAACATTCAGAATTCTCATTGATCTGGAACAGATTTTTAAGGGATCTACAAGTATCCCAGATCTTCCTAACCAATTCTTGAACACTCTTGAGTTATGTTTCACCACTTCTCTTTCTCATTACAAATATACAAAGGATGACCAGGTTCATTCCATATTCAAATAAACCATTGTCTCCTCAAAATCTATGGTTCTATGGCATTTAATCTCATGCCGTCAGGGGTGTGACAAAACATATCGGGCATAAAAAACTCGTTTTCCTATAGCTCTAACTAATTTTTCTTCTGCTCGGAATCGTTGCAGGGATATTCTTCCACAGGCCAAGCGTGCTTACACTAAAAGAAAGGGAAATGTAATTCTTGGTTCTCCAAATGAAAAAAAATTCTGTCTTCTTGCAAAATCATCGCTAATAACTTCGGTAAATCTTTCATTCCCCTTCTTATCCGTTCTGATGGTTCTCATGCTAACATTCCTTCTGTAAACGGTAATTAATTCATTTTGCCTTTTTTCATCTAATTCGACCCTGGACGATTCCGACAGCCCTCCTATTACACCTCCCCTTTTCAGGTGTCCCATATCTTTACCTGTCATCACTCATGGTCGGGTGCATGGGATCCTGAGTTCTATGGACGTCAGGAAGGCCGATGACTCAAATGACATTCCTCCCCCTGTTTTAGGGAGTGTGCTTCTGAGTTGGGGCCCGTAATTGTTCAAATCTACTCTCTATGCCTTAACACTAATAATTTTCTTAGCTGCTGGAAGTGCCCTTATATTCTTATATTCAGCCGATCCCCAAAAAGGGTAGCAGCTCTGATCCTTCTAACTATCGTCCTATATCTTTAACTTTATTATGGCTAAAATCTTTAAAACTCTAATTAAACCTCATTTCCTGGGTCATCTTTAATTCCATACCCTTTTTTCAGATCATCAGTATAACTTTCGACTCTTGATGTCAACTAGTGACAGACTTTCCTATCTCACTAATCTATGATCTTCTGCCCTCAGGGACTATGGGGAATCTTGTGTGGTAGCGCTTGACATATCTAAGGCTTTCAACTGGGTATGGCCCGTGTCGCTACTCTCTAAGTTACCTTCCTTTGGATTTACTCCTTCTCTTTGCTTATTCTAGTCTAGTTTTCTTTCAGATCTTTCGGCTCTTGTTGATGGAGCAACCTCTTAATAATTTCTTATTAATTATGCTGTTCCTCAAGGTTCTGTTCTATCTCCAACTTTATTCTCACTCTTCATCAACGATATTCTTAGCTGCACTTCTAACTTTGTTTACTCTTATGCCGATGAATCAAATCTCCATTCTTCCACTCATTTCAAATCTGCCCTCTCTTTTGCATCTATAGTTGCCTCTCGTCTATAGATTTTCGATTTTATTCTTGCCGATCTGGTAGGGTTTCTCAGTGGGGTAATCGCATGCGATAACCAAAATTCAGCCTTGACTAGCCACAGAAGAAATATCAATCATAATATCAATATAGACAATATCCAACCCATCATGTTTGTATCAGATAACAACAATAGAAAAATGATAGAATCTTATTGCATAAAAAATAGCTACAATTACAACAAAATAATAGGAAGAATAAATATAGATGAAACGCAAAATTTAATTATGACAAACACAAAATTCTAAAAAAATATTCAAAAATCAAAATGACAACCACCGAATCATAGAAAGCACAGACCTTTTTAAATCCCGCAGAGATATTTTATCTTGAAAGATCACCTGAAGAGACCGCGCGTTATACCGGCGAAAGCTAGTGAGAAATAACTGTAAATAAAGCTAATTTCATGTTTTACTTTAATGTATTAAGTTTATTTTATAATGTGTGTGAATTCAATAATAAGGGCATCCGCAAATATATATATATATATATATATATCATTAGTTATATTATATATTGCTAGATGATTATATACTTCTATATATATATATATATTATTACATTATTATATATATTAATATATATATTATATATATATATATTTTATATTATCTATATCATATAACTATATTATGTATATATATATATATATATATATATTATATATATCATACTATATATATATATATATATATATATATATATACAGTGTAAAAATTATATATATATATAATATTTTATATATTAATATATATTTAATATATATATATCTATGCAGGTGCAGCAGTTATATACAGCGAGATCTATATACTATAATGATATATATTATTTTATTCGCAGTTGAAAGTTTTTTGAATTGTGAAAAACTATTTGCTTTTCCCAATATAATTTTGTAATCCGGATAAATATTATGAGTCAATATAACAAATTACTAGAGTAACAGTTTTCCTTACAAGTATTTTTATTTGATATAAAATAATTTTTATTTTTATTCTAGACTATACTTATTACACTTACACTTATTACAAATTAAACTTTTTTGAAAATAAAATATCATTTATCTAAGTGTAAAAATTTAAAATTTAAAATTTATTCATTTTATGATAATTAAATTAATTATTATAAAGATTATTCCTCCAAAAGAGAATTAATAATGGATGTGGCATTATCTAGATTAACATAATCTGCCTAGCTTAAATATTAATAGCATATACTAAATAAATAGTAATAATTTATATTATATTAATTATTATAATATATATTATTATTACATATATACTCTATATATATATATTTATATATAATCTGTCTAGACTTAAATTTGATCTAAAACATATATATTAATATATACTATATATAATATATATATATATATATATATTAAATAGAATAATAATAACTAACAAAATAAAAAATAATAATAATAATAATGAATATAATATAATAATAATAATAATAATAATAATAATAATAATAATAATAATAATAATAATAATAATAATAATAATAATAATAATAATAATAATAATAATAATAATAATATTCATATAATATAATAATTATAATAATAATAATAATAATAAATAATAATAATAAATAATAATAATATAATATAATAATAATAATAATAATAATAACAAAATATAATATAAAAATAAAGAATAGCATATCAATGACAAAAACAATAAAAAAAAGTCAACATAAAAAAATTACTTTAGTTGGGATAACGGTAAATGGGCTTAGGAGAAACGGATTTTAACTCTCGAAGTTAGGTACTAGGTAGGTTGTGGTTTATATTATTGAGTTAGTTAGTTTTAAATTGTACATATGAAATAGAGAGGTAGGTAAATAGAAAATAGGCTATCAACAAGTGGTGCGAGGGTGAGTTCAATCATAACGATGGCTGTAATTGTTAATGTAAAAGAATTCTAAAATACAAATAATATCTAATCTGTTGATTCTAGTGAGCGTGTGGAAGTTATTCGGTAGTATTGGACGAAGATATTGTGGAATTCCTTTACATCAACAATTGCAGAAATCATTAAGCGCAGACTCTTCCTCACATCCCTTGCTAGTTATCTAATTTTTATTTACCTACCTACCTATTTAATATGCACAATTTACAACCAACTAGCTCAACATTATAAATCACAAACTACCTAACAACTAACAGGAAAATTTGATTTTTCTTAGAGCATTTTACAATATTATCTCAAACGCAAGTAGGTTTCTTATGGTGACTGTTTTTATTTTTTTTTTTCATTGCTTTGCATAATTTTTCTATATAATTTTTGTATTTAACTGATCCAGTCCTGATGATGACCTTAGCTCGAGGTCAAAACGTCGATGCTTATTTTTATTAAATATTTTAATGTTTGTCGCTGTCATCTCAACCTTTTTTTGTTTATATATATATATATATATATATATATATTATATATAGCTATATATGCGTATATATATATATATAATATATATTTATATATATAGTATAATATATAATATTATATATAATATATTATATATATTTATTAGATGCACTTTTTGCGTATATATAATATATATATTATATTTTATATATATATATATATATTATATATTATTATATATTATTTATATATATATATATATTAAACCAAAGAATTGTTGAAGTCTGGCGAATTAAAGAAAATGATTGAAGAATGACCTTCATCCATTTAACTTTAAAGCAAAATAACTTATAATCTCGCAATACAATGAAAAGGAAAAATTTCTGATATATATTTATTAAGTATAACAAAATAATGATTCACTTTGATTTTTTTAGCACTATAAAAGGAAAAGCTCTTACATACATATATATATATTAATCGTAATCCGACACAGACAAACGAAGGTTTTTGTCTGTGTTTTGTTTGTATTTTTATTATTATTATTATTATTATTATTATTATTATTATTATTATTATTATTTTATTATTATTATTATTATTATTATTATTATTATTCTTATTATTATTTAAGTCGATGATTGTTTTCCCGAGGGAAAACGAATTGGTTGAAACATCTCAACATAATGGCATTTCTGATCCAACTCCAACTCCGATCCGACCCGAATCCCCGATCGGCCCGGCTAGGTCGCTCCCGAGCGGATCTGCTCCGCTCCGATCCGGCTCCGACCTCGGTCAGTTTGCGTTTTATTATTATTTTCTATTATTATTATTTTTATTTTAATTATTTTATTATTAATTATTATTTATTATTATTATTATTATTATTATTGTAGACGTAGAGTAAGTAGTAGTAGTAGTAGTGTAGTAGTATAGTAGTAGTAGTCTGGTAGTAGTCGTAGTTAGAGTTTATGTATGGGTTAAATTTGGAGGGGGGTTAGATGGTGAGATATCTTGGTGTAATACGATGTTACATCCATGGGTTCCCACCCCCCCTTAAATCTAAGGTGTTGTATTGTGAAATTTTGGTGGAGGATTCAGAGTTGGGTTTCTAGAAATACTTGGTATGGAAACCTCTGAGGAGTTGGCTCCGGACGGTGCTGGAGCAATTGGGATCCCAGTTAAAGTCGTATACGACATGTTGGTGTCCTTATAAGGATATATGAGGTCGTAGAATTTCGGAATATATGGTTATAAGACGTATGGGTGTTGGTCCCAAGAGGGGATCCCGCCAAACATAAATATTGATGTAGAAGCTGAAATTTGGATACAGGCTTTTTAGGTTGTATCTTAGGTGTATCTGGGGTAAAATGAGCGATTTGACCAAATTTGGAGGACAGCCAATACTGATATTGTTCATAGAGTGATGGAACTCGGTATACACTTCTGAGGATGTATCTTAGATGTAGCGGTAAAATGACTGTGGATGCCCAGATGGGGTACCCAAAATCTGAAAAATTGACATAGATAAACAAACGAACTTGATCAACCTTTTTAGGTTGTATTTTAGATGTATACGGGGTAAATGACAGATTTGAAAATTTTGGGGAGCCAGCCCCAATTGAAATATTGGCGTGAATGATGAAACTTGGTAAACACCTTTCTTATGATGTATCTTAGATGTATCCGGGGTAAAATGACTGTGGGTGCCTCAGACGGGGTACTCACCCCAATCTGAATATTGACATAGAACACGAAACTTGATATACAGCTTTTTGGTTGTATCTTAGATGTATAGGGTCTATGACCGATGGACAAATTTTGAGGGACGGCCCAATATGAATGTTGGTAGAACTATGAACTCGATATCCCTACCATATAAGGTTCCACATCATATATGGGTTACATAACCGTACAAACAGTAAATGGGGTATCCGGGCTCAACTGAAAATTGACCTAGATCGATGACACTCGGTATATCTTTCATATAGGTACCATATCGTATATAGGTTAAATAGGCCGATACACATGCCAAGGGGGGTCACCAGCCACAATGAAATATTGGCGTAGACAACGAAACTTGGTTTGACTTCTGTATGCTGATGTTTTACTTTATGAGGTAAAAAATAAATTAAAAAAACACATTAAAAAATTAAAGGAAATTTTTTTTTTAAAAAATTAAAAAAAAAAAATAAATTTAAAATAAAAAATTGTTAAAAAATTTTGTTTAAAAAATTTTAAAAAAATTTATAAATTTAAAAAATTTAAACATTTTTTAAATAAAATTAATTTTTTTTTTTTTATATTTTTAAGTGTATAGAGAAAAAAATTTAACGTTTTTTATATAAATCAAACAACCTCAAAGCCTCTGGAGCCTTGGAGCTCTTGAGACCTCCGGCCTCCTCAGCTCCTTCTCACGGCCCTCCTCTATGATCTGTTGATTCATGTAATATTTTGTATACATAACACAAAACTTTTCATTTTTTTGTTTTATATGCTTTAAACAATGTGTTTTTTTAATTTTAGCTTTTTCATATTAAAACTTAAGAAATTTGCGGTTTTTTAAATTTATTCCCTAAACTGTAAATCGTAAGAAAAAGGTGAAGAGCACACCGCACATCCAACCAAAATTTCATATAATACTTAACATAGTATAATTTCAAATTTTATATAATTGTCTAATATATCATGATCATGAATATATGCAACATTACAAGTATATTAACAAAGTAAGTAACTAACATTGAGTGCAGAACGGAACCTACTTACAGTTTTTCTAACATATCACTGATTTTTTCATAAATAGTTAAACATTTAAAAATTTATCACAACCTTGTGTGAGTATCATTACTGATCAATGAATATATGCCTAACTAAAAGTTTTCATATAATAAAGCAACATACGTCATATGAATACGAATATATGTACACTCGCATCTAACATGTTATACGATAGAGTCAGGATGAAAAGCTGGTCTTCAGTTTAAGCATTCTCCACTGGCTGTAGACTTTAGTATTACCATTACTTGATCACTAAATTAACATATATATTTGATTACTTTTTCCTTTTCAGCCCCTAACATCAACCTTTCGTAGCAGCAAGATTTACATAATAATTAGAATTGAGTAAGTTTACCATATTCTGACAGATGCTTGTTTTGCTTTCAAAAAGTAATTTAATGAAATATCACAGATTAAATACAAACTGTCACTGAATACAAGTAACAGTTCATGATAAATAAAATAATTATCTAGCTTGTTAGCTAAAAACCTAAAGATGCTAATATCAGA
>JABUQX010059605.1:10000-54571 GCA_015478945.1 Trachelipus rathkii | reverse complement strand
GTAATAGTGGAAATATACCTAGAAGGTCTTATCGATGACGGAGCTTGTGAATGTATACACTATAGTTAATCATTTTTCTGTGATATATGGCGCGATACGAATATCTTCCCAGAGCCACTCAACAACTGAGTCTAACTCTTGTAGAGTTAATACCATTGCTATACATATAATAGTCTGCGCCAGCCAGACGTTCGACCTAAGCAGCTCATATCACACCTTAACAAACTTAACTAAGTCATAAGTATCAAGAGGAAGAGTTATTAATATATTCTTCACTAACTATATTCCGCCAACCAACTAACCTACTAGAGAGAGTCACTTTTTAGCTGAAAGATGAGTTTAAACTTTCACGTCTAAGCACTTCGAGCAATATAGAATTGCATGTATCCGATTTCCAAAATAAAGTTGTCTATCTAGACTTGAATGAAGTTGATAGATGATATTATATTAGAGAATTGGTTTCTACACATGAATCTTGCTGTAATAGTGAAGATCAGTATAACTAATACATAACCATAACATATAAGTTAGAATAGTCACTATATAATTTTAAGTTCTAATCTAGAAAGGTTGACTTAGTGCGTAATAAGCTTTAACTCCAAACTATAAGCCTGTAGGAGTAAGTAAAATAATAGTATGCTTAAGTAATTTATTGATCAATAAGAGTTATAGATAGATTAATGAAGGGTAGGCGGCGAATATGATCAAATGCATAGATAATACAACATACTAACTAACAATTCAATAACTAAGTAAACGTAAGGACATGACCATTAACATTAGGGCGTACCTAAATCAACGTCCTTTATATGCCTAACCTTCAATAGACTTTTACATAGGGGTCTAATATCTCTACTAAGTCACGATCAATACATGTATCACATAGTGCATAAGCACACTTCAGTGTATCCGACCGGCTTGATGAAGGAGATAAAGCGAAATACTGCCTCAAGTAATCTTAAATTCCCGATGGTGAATGAAGATCTCATGATAAGCGAAAATATAGGAAGCTAAGTACTCAGTATAGAGAACATATATGACTACTTAGTAATCATTCATGTTAATCGTTATAAAATTATCAAAACACAAGTAACAATAAATGCTAAGCTAGTGATAAATAAAGGATCTATTATAAAGACACATCGTATAATTACCATCATATAATAACGTGTTGCTATGTTTTAATAAATGTAAAAAAGAGGAGCGCAGCCCTACAAGAAGTATATACTGCCGATGACTAAGATTAGCTGTTTAGACTCGAGAGCAGCCATGAGTCGACAGCTTTACTTACACCTCCTATCCAACTTATCTCACCAGACAGGATAAGCATACCCACTAACAGCCCCAGAGAGAGAGACCATCATCGAACCTGACTAGTGATAGACGACGAGAGTCCAACATATATGATAACAACTAAACGCGCTGAATGTACACTCTATTCTTCCATCTCTCATGGCGGCAGAGAGATATGATATTTCTAGCTATATTAGAGATAAAAACTTGAGCAGTAAGTAGTGATTGCATGTATGAGAAATTTTTCCCACACCCACGCCTGCCTTAAGTAGAAAAGTAATTCACTGTTCACTGCTAGTCACTGACTCGAATGACCGCCAAAGCATATCTAAACTATGAGTCGTATATCTGTAATAATTATCACTGCGATAATCACTAATTGAGTAGAGAAACAATCTTATGAAGATCTAAGAAACAAACTATAGAACTGAACTCACACTCACATTATCAATTGGTTTATCATGCTACCTCGTTTGTCTTTAAAGTCTGAGAATGTATTCGATATGCGACCCAATACATTAAGTATCTCGAATCTGCTTTGGTGTTAAGAGCATCATGTGTCAATATAATGATACTGCAGTCTATCTCTGTAATTGCGGTGAAAATAACAGGCTGAGACAACTCCATATATACATCACATGGAAAAGTCCGTCGTCTTATATCAATATATGTTAATTATATAGAGCATAATATGAGGAACCGGACCACTGTGTACCCATCCTAAATGGCATAGTGAAATCTGTTACTTATAAACTATCTACACACATGTCTTGCCTCGAATCTCCAAATTATAATAATGATATTACTTCATCTTTCATACCTATAATTACGTACACTCGATTAATATAAAACTCATTGATTAATATATCTAAAGATGTATTCTATCTATGTTAATTCTATGTGCATTTAATTTGATTGAGATTTATTATGTTAATGGATCATTAGGAAAGTTTACTCTTAATTATTATTTTAGATAATGTCGTCATAACATAATATACCAAGGATTCATTCAGAGCGCGTCGAATTTCTGCTTCTATCCGGAGCTCCCACAGTGGGTCTGTCGGTTCTTCTCTTTACGCTTCTTCTCATGAGCCACTATATCCGAATTGACCCCATTTATGTCTTATTTACTATACGTAATAATTTACGGTATCTTATACTAGTTCTACGAAACTATACTTTATTTATATATTAATATATTATCGAATATAAATGTGAATATCTCTATTACGCATCGAAATCTTGACGTATAATACCTACAGCCTTAGATGATCTTCATTATTCAACTCCTCTACTACATAAGTATAACGCTTACTCATATTGGCACCGTACTATGAATACGAGAGTAGAAGAAGTAGAAGCAACAATTATTTTTTAATTATATTATATAATTTAATATGTTAAAGTCAAGTGTTATCATAGTGAATTCACACGAAGTGGATCAATTGTCGATTATATTCGTAACGGGAAAACATTTCAGTCATATACAAAGGTTTACCTTTGAAGCGAGCCTAAGTACTCTAGCACTACCCTAACTACTCATTAGGCAACTATGAACTATTAGTAAACAGTTGCCTGCGCACAATAAGCCATTCCCTTTGCAGTCAGTAATCACATCATTCCCTCACGACAATGCCTATTATACAGCATTATCATACATCTATAATGTTTTGTGCACTACCATTCAATGAAAATTATATTGTATAAAAAAATAAATTCACACCTACACACCAACACACACATAACAAACAAGATACTGAACTTAGCATAAAAGACGCCATCCCGATTACTAAATGTATGATAAATCAATACCATTATAGGTAGAAATTGGTTTAGAGATCCGTAAATCTAGTATGCGATATGGTATAGTTGTATTGGTAGACCGTATAGAAAAATAGTATAAGCAAGTATGAGTAGTGGTAGCAGTGGATTGATAGTTAGGGCAGTGGTCTATAGAAGTTAAGCAGTAATAGTAGTATACGTGTATAGTAGTAGTTAGAGTAGTAGAGTAGTAGTATAGTGGTAGTATTAAAATTATGAATATTATATAATATATAAATATATATATATAATAATAATAATTATATATATATAATAATTAATATAGAGAGAGAGATATTTATATGGAATAACTCAACTATAAATATATATATTACATTATTTATTATTTTTATATTTATATATATTATCTGTTTTATATCTATTTATTATATATTTACCTATATAGTATTATTAATATCTATTAATATATATATATATAATTATTAATATAAATAATATATATAATATATAATAATTATAATTTAATAATAATTATATATTATAATAATATTAATAACATTGTATTATATAGAACATAAAATATATAATAGAAACTCTGGCCTCACTCAACAATTTACGGGTTGACATTGAGAAATAAAAAAACATTAACTAGAGATCCTTGTAAAATATTAAACAAAATCATTTTATAATCAATTATAAAATAATAATTGTATTTTATAAATACAATTTCAATATATAATAATAATATATAAAACACACATTATATTTTTTTTTTTTTTAAGTATAAAATATTAATAAAGATTTTTTATACATATAATAATAATTAGAATAACATTATTAATAAAATAAAAAAAATTAGTATGAATTAAAATGATAATAATACTATATATATTATATATATAATAATATGTGTATATATATATTGAAATATCACCTATTAATAATTATATAAATTAAAGGTAGATTGATATTACCACAAAAAAAAAATATGTACATAAATTCATATGGATATAAAGTTAATAGTGCTAGAAATATATACATAAATACAAATTATATAAAATAAATGTGATTAACATATAAGATTAATATTAGAAAAAAATGAGAATAATAATTAGCATATTTAAACTTATAAAATAATATGATGTAAAATTAGAGATAAAAAGTATAATAAATTCAAAATTGAAGTGCCTTACATCTATAATCCATCAGGATTCAATATCTGAGACTAATAGTTTAGTATAGTAGTATAAGTATGTTATGTAGTCAATAAAAGTAAAGTGTATAATAGTAGTAGTAACAGTAGTTATTTGACAATCATAATGCTGTACATATAATTTATATACCACAACATTTTAATGATTTGATTATTATCAGTTATTCATTTGATGGCACAAGCTTCGTAACGGGATAGAGATGGTTATTATTATATTAAGAAATTAATTTTATCTTTTATCTTTTAGATACAGTCCTAAAATAGTCGTTGCAAGAGTGAAATAAGTGAGAAATCCTATAAGAGAAACGAACGGAAAGTTTAACAGAGAAAGCTAAAGATAAGGAAGAAGGATAAGAAATGAAGTAATCTTTTGATATACAATACACGCAAATAGACAGATAGATCAGATGAGATACCAGATCTTATTCGTTACATACACATACGTATAAACTTTATACAGTATTAAGAAATCAACTCTATAGTAGTAGATAGCATAGTAAGTAGTGTAGTTAATAGTAGTAGTAGTAAGTCACCTATCTAAAAGTGACCATTAGTAACTTGTGCATGAAAGTAATAGCTAGTAAGCAGTTCAAGTACTATTAGTGAGTAGTATAAGATATCCAGTGAGTGAACTATAAGTAAGAGAGTTATGTACCATAGATTATCCAAAAAGCTAGATAGCTAAAGAAGAGGAAGAAGAAGAAGTAATGTAAGAAAAAGAAAGATAAAACTCATACAAATAAGCGTGAAAAGATGGAAAATAAATCGAGAAATAAAAGAAAAGCGAAATATATTCATAGAAGAGCATCCACGCATACTCGTATATAACGTTATAGAGAGATAAGATAGATGTAGTATATATATATATGATATCATATGTAGTATAGTAGAGTAGTTATACTAGTAGTCATTTAAATTTTCATAAATTAAAGGTTTTCGATGATTTTTATCTTCTTAAAATATGTATTACAGAATTTTAATTTCGTATACATTATTATGTTCGCTTGCTTACATTATTTTGTTTTAAAACGGCTTAAATGTAATTTTAATTAAAAGTTTTTCAAGCAATCCTCGAACTGAGGTCAGATTAAACTAACTCATTCTAATTCGATTCATCAGGTAGGATGTTGAATAGAGTCCGAAACATAGATAGCTAAAGAAGAGATGAAGTCATCGTAGCTCAGTTCTGTGAGCCTGACCATGAGAAATAACTGAAATCCTGGATCTGGTCGAGCTCGGACTGGAGTCAGGCCTTCAGAAAAAAAAGAAAGGGTTTTTTTTCCCCCCGCTAATTGGAGATCAAACCCCCCGAAGATCTATAATCCATCTAGGGTCCCGAAGGGTGTAAGTTCGTTTCTGTAAGCATCCTTCATAATTATTATTATTAACCACTGTCTCGTAAGAATCTTTATTATTAATACTAATTATTTCAGTGAAAATGGGTCCAAACGGTACTAAAGGCTATAAAGCTGAAAGCAACACACAACGAGGGAGGTTGTGAGGACCCATTGCAAGGGGCTATTTGCGCCAACTGTTTAAGGCTTAGGTTAGTACAACAACACACAATCTACAACTTACATTAACTGGAAATGTTCCGTACTAAACATAAAATAGTGACTTTATTAATATTCTCAAGCTTAATTTATGCTGTCCTTATAACAATTATAAGTAGATACATATGTGAAAAGAAAAAGAGCAATTTTATCTGGTCAAGCTTACTTGAGACATCCATAAAGTATATTTATATTGATAAGAATTTTGGGGAACTAACGTGTGTTGATCGCAGTTGGTTGTTGTTGTTGTTGGTTCAAGTTTGGTTGTGTTATGGTAGTGTGTGTTGTTGTTGTTGTGTTGTTGTTTGGTTGTGTTGTTTTGTTGTGTGTGTTGTGTTGTTGTTTAGTATTTTGGTCTCGTATTGTTGTTGTTGTTGGTTGCAGTTTTTATGTTGTTATGTTATACACACACATATAATATTTATAGTAATATAATATATATTAGTATATATATATATATATATATATAATTATTATGATTATAAATATAATATAAATAATTAAATTTTATATATTATATATATATAAATATATATTATATATATATTATATAAATATACACGCCCATATATATATATTATATTTATATATATATTATATATTATATATATAACGTATATTTGATAAAAAAAATGAATGTTGGGGTACGTAAAAGACTAAAGGACGTAAAAGACGTAAGACAAAGAGTATCGAAGAGGGTGGGTGGGTATTTTCTTTATGTTTAAGAACTAACGCTTTTAACCGAACTAGAATGGACGTAAAGGACTAAACCTGATCGCCAGGCAGGACTGAATTAGAGGGGATCCTCTGGGAATGGCTCGAACACGCCTTTACATTCCTACTAGTACGTATATAAATAAATATTTTATTGAGAAATTGATTCCAAACCAGGAGAATCCATCAGATTATTTATCAACGTGTCGTATTTAAGTTTAGTAGAGAGGTCATCAGAGGTTATGAAGAGCGACATAATAAAACTACCCAATAATCATAAATAAGCGACAGTAATGTTAGTATCATTATATATTTCAACTATATCTCATATGTATTTTTTAAATAACTTGTAAATCATATCTGTAATATTCAGATTTTTTCTGTATCCTACCCATGTTATCTCTCTCCTAAAATTGGTCCTACCCACATGTCTAGACCCACAATATTTTTGGGATACATCTTAGTATTCATTCGACCTCTTCTTTTTAACACAAACTCAAATCTGTTTTTCTTTTTTCTCTGGATAAAGATTCTTTTTATATTATAATAATGTATGTACTGTATATTACATATGTACTGCAATAATGATTTATGATGCGTATTGCTGATTGTTGCATATCGATATGTTGATTTTATTTTATCTATTTACTTATTTATTTGTATATAAATAAACAATTTATACCATAATAGTCTTGAATCAAGATAATATAGATCAATTAGATCAATAAATGTTGTATTGCATGAGTGGGGAGAGAGTTAGTTGAATTTACTGAAATTATTCATAATTTAGGAGTATGCAAACAACAACAATTAAATACTAAAATATTAAACGATATATTTTTACAAAATTAAAATTATGACATAGATATATTTACATTCCAAAATTTCAGTAAATTCATGGTGTTTATGATTTATCTGAAATTAGCCAGTTCTGGTAAGTAAACTATAACGTAAATTTTATATTGAAACATGAAAAGCATAGAATTATTAGTAAAAACAAAAATAAAAATAAAAGTTTCTGAAAATAAATTAAAAAATTAATTGAGAAAACAAAAACATCACTCTAATAAGCTAAAAAATATATAAATTTATTTAAAGAAATAAAAGGAAGCTGAATTCTTCTATCCATCTTGATATACTAGAACTTAGAAAAAACTATATATATAATATATATATATTATATATATATTTTATATATATATATTAATATATATATATATTAATATTATATATATATATATTATATATTATATATATATATATATATATTTAAATAAATATCTAAAGCTAAATGGTGTGACATCACACTATGTGTGACTACACATTGAAATAATGGCTGGTATATATAATAATATATTATTAATATATTATATATAATATTAATATATATATATTATCTATAATAATATATATAATATATATATATATATAAATAATATATATATAATATATATAATAATTAAATATATTATAATATATATATATTATTGTATTAATATAATTATATATAAAGTTTGAAAATCAATATAAATGATTGTATAGTAACGATCTTTTTTTTAATGATATCATCTTCTCTAGCTTATATAGTAATCTATATATAATATATAAATTATATATATCTTAATATATAAATAAATAAAATTAGGTAATATTTTAACTATAATAAAATATATACTATTATTATGTGTAGAAGTCTGTTAATAAATAATATTATATGAGTTCATATTAACTAATATCAGTGATATATTTTAATATAAAATATAATATAAAAAAATAATAATTATATATGGGTAGTAATAATAGTTTAAAGACATATAACTCATACTCTGTAAATATCATATAATAATATAATCCTATAATATATATATATAATTATATTAATATATATATATATTAATATATATATATATATATAAAAATTATTATAAATTTTTTATAATTAAAGTTTTAATATTCGCGCCCGTTTCGCGCCGATCGTCGCCCTGGAAGCGTCGCCTGTGGCTAACCCGAGTCTTTTGAACCCGAAGTCTTTTGAGCTGTCGACGCGGGTGGTGCGTCAATAGACTCTGCTACGTTCACCTAAAGTAGCCTCAGTCCTTTCATGTAGGCTGCCGGCCACTAAAATGGGTAAGCTAGCATAGGGGTAGGGGTGAAACGTTCATCGAGCATAGCAGCATAAACACACTCAGTAGTATATGTGGGCTAAAGTACAGAAATATGGGCAGTGCCCCAGGGTAATCAGGTAGTGCCCCAGACATAAAAAGTCCCCAGGAACGTAGCTCACACCGGATAGGAGTTAAAGCACCTCACGAAAGATGCTGGCATAGCTGAAACTCGTTCCAGCTTGCCTTGATGACGTCATATGGGCGTAGTGGAGAACAAAAAGGGGATAAGGTGAGAAAAAATGCTCATGAAAAGAGTACATGAATTACAATCCACTTGATTACTACAGATATGATACTAATTATTGCCACATACATGGCGAAATGAATAGAAATATGGGACCCCAGGGGGACCAGCCCAAACAAAACGGCAAACACTGAAATACCCAAAAAAGGTAGCCTCTCCGGTAGATGCCAATAATCACTCAGGAAGACGTGGGGTACGTTGAACCTCCAGTTATACCATTGATTGGGATCGTGCTATTACTACTTATATAGTATATATATATATATTATATAGTAATATATATAAGTAATATACATTAATAGCTAATTAATATAATATTATATAAATATCATTATATAATATATAATATTATATATATATAATATTATACTAATATATATATATAATATATAATATATAATATATAATAATATATATATAATATATTAAATAATTATATTATAAAAATTATAAATTATAATATATATATATAAATAAGTATATAAATATATATATAATTATATTATTTATATCTTATAATTATATATATATATATATATATATATATATATATATATTATATATTTTATAAATATATATATATTTATATATATATAAATATATATATATTTTATATATAAATTTATAATTAAAGTATATATATAATATATATTAATATATATAATTATATAATAATACTAAAATTTATATATAATACTAATATATATTATAATTAATACATTATTGTATATATAAACTTTCAATATAACTATATATATATATATATATTATATATATATTATATATATATATATTATAACCATACTATATTTATATAGGAAAATTTTATTAACACTTTTCGGATAATATATAATATATATATAATATCACTATATATTTAATTTATATAGGATGGTAGAAAAACGCATGAAGTAGTTGATCACTTCATGATAGTATACCTCAGTATAAATTATGATCACTGGCCACATATATAAATATATATACTCTGGGCAGTCACAGAGTTAAAATAGAATGAATAAGAATAGTTAATATATAATCATATGCAGAAAGAGTTCCTTAAATTGATATATTATAGGTAATATAAATTATATATAATATAATATATATAATATATATATATATATAGTACAATATATATGCAATGACGGAGGTATGGATATAGTGTACACTCACAGATTATAATGGAATGAGTGTTAGTATACAAATATTTGTGTCAACCTTGGTATTGATAGTTAATTAATGAACAATTATAATACTATATATATAGGGCGACAGGTGGTAGATGAACTTATATTATACACATATTATTTATATACTATCTAATAATATGTTTGAAAGGCAATGAGAAATATTTATATATATATAAATAATTGTATATATAATAATAAGATTTATTAGGTAGCGTTTATAGAACTATATGATTATATAATATATAACTATATATATATATATAATATATATATATGATAATATATAATAATATATATAATAAAACTATGTTAATATTCATATATACTATAGTACATTCATATATATACTATATAGTATATAGGTTATAATAATATATTAATAGTATAATTAATATATAAATTATAGGTTATATATCTCATTATATATATTAATATAAGTATATATTATATATAATACCGAAATGTGTTAAACCCTTATTCAGTATATACTGACGTTCTGGACAGTGAATTCTTCTGGTAGGGGAAATGTTTGGGATGGGGTTGTTTAGTAGATTGTTATTGGGGGGAGGTTTGTAGATGTTTAGGTTATTGTTATGGATTAGTGAGCCAGACATATTTGGGGTTGGGTGGAATGTTTGTTGATAACCCCACAGTAAAATGCTGAATTGCTAATGAAAGAGATCTTTTTACCCTCCATTGACAGAATGAATTTATGATTGAACTATAGTTCAAGAACGCGGTGTCCAATATTCTAGGCTAGACGATATACATTTAAGAAAAAAAAAGTAGAACAAGAAAATAAATGAAGATCTCTATTGGTCTAGATCTTTAGATGAAGAATTTTTGGGCAGGGAGTTGTTTAATAAGGACAAGAATGATTTGGGGTGGTGTCCTCCTTGTAAATGAAGTATTACCATTGTTATTAGGGTCCTATGTAGCTGAACATTTATATTTCATTGCAGCATGCAATAGGTAATAAAACTTGTACATTGGGTTTTCATCTCCTGCTCTAATATTTTACATCCAGGGATTTGAAACGAATCCGAGTAACACTAGTTGTATAAAGCTATAAGTTGTGCCCATAATATATAATAATATGATTTAATATATATTATATTATTATCTTATATATATTATTTATTATGGATATAATAAAGAATATATATATTTATATATTAGATTGATATCCTACATTATAGTATATATATATATATTAATATATATATATATATATAATACTATTATATACTATATAATATATATATATATAATATATATATATATTATTATATTATATATATATAATGTATAATATCAAAATTATACATATATGTATATATATTAATATATATATATAAAATATATATATATATATATATATTATCAATATATTATATATATATAATATCGATATATTAGGGTATATTTATATATATTAATAGGATATATATATAGTATAGATATATTGTGAAATATGAATATTAAATATATATTATATTTGTAGTATATTATATTATCAATTATATATTAAACTAGTTATATATATAATTTATATATATATTATATATACTATATAATATATTTAAAATGTATATATATGATTTGGTAGTATGTTATAAGTATATATATATTCGATAAGATTTATATTTTATAAGGTTTAATATAAAAAATATAATATATCTAAAATAAATAAATATAATATTATATTAACATAGACCATCCACCTCACATCATTATATATATATTATTGATAATATTAATTATTATATATATATACTGTATATATATATATCTATATAATATACTATATATATAATTCTTAACAACATATTATATAATATATATATATATATATATACCAATACACATACACACACCATATATAATATATATAATATATATATATGATGACGCACACCACCACACACTGATTTGTGTAACTTGTAGATTAATTCACATGTAACTTTATTCCAGCACATATATATGTATATATATATCTATAATATATATATATATACTATATAACTATAATAATACTAATATACTATTATTATATATAAATATATATTTAGTTATATATATTTGTAAGTCCAATTTGGGCTTTAACCCTACCTTGAGATGGAATCCACGAGTGTTACCGTCTTGACCAACGATAAGCTAAAAGGAACCCACGACTTACCTCTAAACGCTAAGCACTCCAAGTAGGATCGAGCGTGTCTTGGACACCTATACACCGACGGGCCTCAAAAGGAAAGAACAAAGAGCTGTTTTTCAAATCAAAAACAGAAGATCTATTGAAAGAAATACATGAAAATGAAAGAAAGTTATATTTAAGAAAATCCTTCAGGGAAAACGAAGCCAAAAACTATTCAAACAACAAGCAAACAAATACATAAGCCGAACAAATTTAAAATTATACTGGTAATGTCAACCCACCATGGAGAATTTCCATATTTTTTGTTCATTGTTTTTTATGCAATGCTTACAGCAAAATTTTTTCAAATTGTATCTATTTCTTTCTCATTTTTTTTTCCTATTTTGTAATAACAAACATTATTTTTAAGTAAAATAAGGGGGGGGGGGAAACCGATACCCATACCTCATCCAGGTTTCCATTTGATTTTGTTAGCTTAACTAAAATTAGCTTTCTTCAATTAAATGTAACTGTGAGAAGAAGATTAAAATTTTTATAATGCAAATACATGTAATAGTTTACACATTCTTCCATCCGCTCGCATGAACATAATTTTGAGATGAAATATAAAAAAAACTCCTCCCAAACATTACTCTTTAATCACAGCTCAAAATTCTTCTATTAGTATTTTCCCAATTGGACCCCCCCACAAAATAAATTGATATTTGAAGCTGGAGGCTGAAAACTATTTCCGTTGATCCTCATCCTGGCCACATTTGGTTGGGGATAAAAACACACCCGACACACAATTGTACCCCGCCCCGGGTACAGCGATAAAAAACATGAAAGTTGAATATTTTAACAAATATGTAGGAAAAATAGTAGTATATACCAAAAAATAAAAACAATTAATAAATTTAGCATTAAATTTTAACCTACTTTTTAAAATTTTTCCTAGTTTTTCCTACATTTTCATTAAAAGTGTCCTATTTTCCTATATTTTTTTAAACTTAAAAGTGAGTATGACCCCTAAAATTTAAATGTTACATAATTACTTACGATATTCCTGTTATGTCTATACTGCCATTACTTTTCATTTACCTTTACAAGTTTCACCAATAAGGCACAATGACATTCATTCAGCAGTGAAAATTGGACAATGCCTGTTACCAAAATATATGTTTAGTTTGTAGATTTTATACCTATTTATTAATTTATTTGTCAAATAATCTGAAATATTACAAAAAAAAAAATCATTTATTGATCATTTTTTTTTCTTTTTGGTCCAACCCTGAAACTAATACCTTATTTATATATTTCAGTGCTGAAGATGTTTGCATACCTAAACAGGGCAAAGCACTAATATCAACTGACTTACAAATTCAGCTACCTAGTGAATGTTATGGAAGAATAGCTCCAAGATCTGGACTGGCTTGGAAAAATCATATGGATGTTGGTGGTAAGATTTACCTTTCTATTGTAACTATTTAATGCAAAAGTTTTATATTTTAAGATTTCTGTCAATATATATATATAACTTTAACGTTATCATTATTTGAGCTTACTGATTTAATATACCATTAACACTGCCAGCTGTTGTTTATAATTTTTTATACTCTTGCAACCTTTTTCCTCAATGGTTTGAGAGGTTTTCATATTTTAAAACTTTATAGCTGGTGTTATTGATGAAGATTACAGAGGAACAGTTAAAGTAGTTTTATTTAATCATGGGTCTCAAGATTATGATGTTAAAAAGGGTGATAGGATAGCACAACTTATCTGCGAAAGAATATTTTACCCAGAGTTGGAGGAAGTAGAGGTAAGTTTTAACTCTTGTTTTGAAAAATAAAATAGTAAATATTTTTTATTTTCCCGGTAAATAACTCATAAGATGTGGCATATGTCACTATTCTTTTTACTAGTAATACATAATCCAAACTATAGATTTTAGATCTGCTACATTCTATAAAATTATTTATTTTAAAAAGAGCTTCACATCTTTAAAAAAAAATAAACCAATGTTTTTTTTTTGTTATTGTTTTTTGGTTTTTTTTATTCTATTTTCTGATGGTTTTTAATGCAGTTTTAATGGTTTTAATTAGATATATTAGAAGTTCTTAATATTTATATTAAAATGATACACATGTGCTCACTTACACGCATTTAAAAGTCCTTAATAAATTTCTTTATTTAAAATTTTCTTGATAACTGTAAACTGATTATATATTAAAGTTTTATTATTTTTTGCAGTTTTTAAGATAAACTCAATAAATTACTAAAAAAATGATGGCCATAAAATAAATTATTAATATATAAAAATCTCTATCTGCAAAAACAGTATTAATTTAAGCTCTTTCCCAAAATCATAAAAAAAAAAAATAAAAAAAAAAATAAAAACGCATAAAGAAATAAGTTTTATTCAAATTAACTCACTTATAAGTGGATATATTTCCCAAAATTGATTCCTTATTTACCTTTAATTTTTGAATACTAGTACAAAATATATATATTATATTATTATTAAATATTATATATATATATATTTAATATACTATCTATATTATTAATTTTATTCCTATATTCTCTATATTACTTATATATTATATATTATATATTATATAGTTTAATTTGTTTAGAGAGAGCAGAAGATAGAGAGAGTAGAGAGCAGAGAAAGATGAGAGAGTAGAGAGAGAGAGGAAAGAAGAGAGAGAGATATTCATCATTAAATCGAAGCTGAAATATCTTAAGAATTTTATTTATTACTTTTTCCCACCCACCTGCCTTAAAAGGGTCCTACCTATACCTAATGTGGGGGATATGCCAGTGGCTAAAAAGTTTGAAAAATACCCTTTCTAACATATCATTTGATAAATTGCTGACAATTTACTCTCCTTTCTTCTCTCTCTCGCTTATCTAATTTTTTATTATATAACCTTCTCATTTCTAATCTCTTCTTTGATGTAAGATCTGTACCAAGATAGAAGGAGTCACTGCCTTGACAACAGAGTTTACTCATCAAATGGTTGGTCAACTTTTATGATAATGTGAGGAGAATTTGCTCTAAGATTTAATAGCAAATGGACATCAGCTTCTAGTATACGCCACTTTCTTTCCATAAATTTTCGCAGTTACTTTTGAAAACGCAGTCTCTGGACAGTCGCTCGTGGCTTCTGATCTTATTTTTCTTTTTCTGGCTTTAAATATTCCAATTACGTCCAATCTTTTAAGAGATTTCTTGATGCTTCCCTTCTACTTGATCCTTCTCTTTCTTCTCTTAATGGATTTTCAATTTTGATTTCGAACTATAATGAATTTCCGATACCGGTTCTGGTTCCAAATCCAATTTCGACTCTTTTGAGTTTCCGATTTCGAATTATTTTGGATTTCTAATACCGGTTCCGTTCCAATTCTAATTTCGATTATTTTGGATTTCTGATTTCGATTTTAATTTCGAACTATTATGGATTTCTGATACCGGTTCCGGTTTCAATTTTGACTCTTTTGGATTTCCGATTTTGATTTCGAACTATTCTGAATGTTTGAGAAAATATGATTATATATTACATTCAACTGATTGGCTAAATATTAAAGGAAACTTTTGAAAAGAAATGCTTTGCATAAATGAACGCAGAACTATAAAAAATGTACAGTCTAGCCAAAGATGTAAATCAAGAGGAATCAAAAATGATGAAAACCTTTGCAAACGAAAATATAATTTTAATTAAAAGAATAAAAACAAAATAAAATGTTTTGATTAACCTGGTTAGCAATTTTATGAATGGCTAAATGTTATAATAAAAGAAAATACGGAATGTTTATGTTTTTTTGGGTTACTGAATAGGAGAATTATGCTAGATTCTGACTCAGTAGCACTTAGAGAAATATACTGTTTATATATATATATAATATATATATATATATATTTTATAGTTATATTTCTTTGGTGTTTTTCTTTTTCTATTCTTATTATTTTTATATATTTTACAACATAAAAATTATATTATATATAATATTATATATATTATTTATTTTTCTTGATCTTATCATTATTATATTTTAATCTAATATATATATTCTTTTATTTATTATTCATGTATATTATATATGTATGTAAGTGTGTGTGTGAGTTGTGTCTTTTCTATTTATATATAATATTATATTTCCTGTTTTTTTCATGCCTAATAAATTTTCTGATAATTACTCATTATTTATTATCTGATATGTCAATTTAAAATTATTTACTTATAGCTAACCTATTATAGTACTCTTATTATATATTTTATATTTTTATTAATTATTCTATATTCTCTTATCTTATATTAATTATTTTAGTTTATATTTACTTCTTATATATTATTTTTTTATTATCGTACTTTTTCATTATATATTATTATCATTTTTATATATATAAAGGTAAACTTATTACATTTTCTTTATTCTTTATTATACTTATACTATATGTTTTATTATTAGGATATTTGATATAGCTATTATCTACTTAATTATATATTTATCTATATAATATATTATTTAATAATTATTTATATATATATATACCTTATATTTGGTATATATATATGTTCTTTATTATACTTATATAGGTATATTTATTATTATTTTTGTAATTATTTTATTCTATATATCTTTAGTAGTATTTTTATATTTTTTTATTAATATATCATGTATATTAGAATATATATATATCCTTATTATACTATTATATATTACATATATTATATTGTAATTATCTTCTATATTAATATATATTTCTTTATTTTTCATTTATCTAGCTTATTATATCGATTTCATATTAATTTGAAACGCGGACTTAAATACCATATATATGATTTTATTTTTAGTCAATATAAAAATTTTTCATAGAGAATTATTTTCTAATTTATATATACGTTTATATATATTATATTTATTTAGCTTTTATTATATTATATAATATATTTCTACTATATATATTATAATTATATCTTCTACAAATTTGATTGTACATAAATTCTTTATCTCTTAATATCTTTTTATATATATAGGTGGTGACTGGTTTAAGCCATTTTGGTTTATTAACCTATTCTTTAATAAACTATGGTTTAATACCACTATAAAAAATCATTTAGTTTTCTACTATCCAAATATCAATTTTGAATATAATTTATAAAAAATAATTTTTTTATATGGGCTTTACTGTAAGCATGTTGATATTCTTTTCGGTTTTTGAATTTTTCCATCGTATTATAGAGTTACTACTTCGAATTTATGGCAATATTAATTAAAATCCTGACTGTTGTATATTAATGTGTGAGAATAATTAATATATATATTCTATTCATATATTCATTCAATTATTTTGTCTCTATATATCCTTATCTCTATACCTACTATAGGTCAGGGGCCGGGCTGAGTCACGCCGGGGGACGGGCGTGAGGCGTCAGGTCGGAGACTTGTAGCCTGATTTACTCTATATTACTATATATATATAATAACTGCTTTAGCAGTGTAGAGTTTTGTATATCTCTAGCTTAGTACTCTATATTATTACTCTAATTATATATATATATTTTCTATATATAACAATTTAAACAATGTTATTATAAATTATGATTCTTTCGTTTCGATAGCTTCTTACTTGGGTAAATCTTTCTGTCTCTTCTACCATCCGATGCCACAATGTTTCGATAAAAGTTTAATAATAAAACACTCGTATGTTGTGGGTGCCTGGGTGGCAACACAGCAATTAATCCAACGCTACGAATATGACAATGTGGCTCGCTTGGTATGTTCGAATGTGTGTATCGCGTTTATGATTTTTTTGTGTAGATAATATATGTGAACTGATTTTGAGTCGTAGAACATCTTACTTTGCATTCGCACTCAACATGACGATTCGGTATTTTGCTTAGGTAAACTCGAGATGACTGCTTCTAGTCTGTTTCGTCTAATGCGGTGCCTCTGTTTGGACGCTGTTGGACGTTTATATGCTGTTTTCTATGTGCTTCCATGGTCTTCATTTTTTTATCTTGCGGCAGATATTATATACTAGTCATCAGCGTGTGTACTTAGCATCATGGTGTCTCTTTTAGCTTGGGTAAGTGTCTGTGGTGCCTATGCGACAATCCACACATGAGTTTTGATTATAACTCTTTGAATTATGTGCATTCTGAGTCGCTCCAGCATAAACGTAACTTGCCCGCCATTATGATGCATTCGAAACATTGGATGTTATTTCATCATTTTAAAGCCATGTTTGAGAGTGGGTACCCATCTACTCTTATGATCAATATTATGATATATATATATATATATATATTATATTATATATAATATATCTATATATATATGAGATATATATTTATATATAGATTTATTATATATTTATATATAATATCAAAATTAATTATATTATATATATATATTTCATTAATCATCAATTGTTCTGGATACAGACAAATCCAAATAGTCTTATTCATGAAATTCAAGTACTCTTCGATTGAAAAATTGTAAAAACCATATAAATAATAATAATAGAAACATTAAATAAAGTATTTTTTTAAATATTTTTATGGTTTAAAATTTTTTTTACTTTGCGTTTAAATACTATTGTTTTTTTTTATGTGGTTTTAAACTCATTAGTCTTATCAACCAATGGATTATAAATCAAGTGGTCTTTTAAGTACCTATCCCACCCCTATTTTTTTATTATTCTTATACGGCCTATTATTAGCATCTGAAAGTTGGTCATCTATATACGTATATCCAAGTTACATACACACGCATCTATGTATATCTTTATACATGCATGTTGCTTATGCCTTATTCATATTATTTATATTTACGGTGGTACCTTTTAGTATTTATATTCCGTCGTTTTTTTACTTTCTGATATTACTACCTGATATTTATACTTATTAGGTATTTCGCGGCCTTTGCCTTGGATCACCGCCTTTACGTAGGTGGTAATGTGTCAGGCCGGACTCAGGTTGTATCTGTGTTTTAGCCTGAGTATCTCAGCATCTTATTTATTCCTATCTACTACTTCTTTATTTATTTTATATATATATATATATCATATATATTTATCTATAATATATAATAATATATATAATATATATCTAGAATCTTATACTCATATCTATCATCTATATATTATACTTATATATATTATTATATATTTATCTCTATTATTCTATCCTATCTATATCTTTTATTATATATTTATATTATACTATTTATTTTTTATAATTATATGATATATATATTTATTGGTTACTATAATATATTAGTTTCATTTATGATAATCTTTATCTATATATTTGGGGTATCTCTCCTCAACCTTTACCTATATTCATATTATTATTCATCTATATATATCTTCTCTATATATATTCATAATATACTTTATTATTATATATCCAATATACTATATATACTATATTATATATATTTATATATATAATATATATCCTATATTTATCTTCTATAGTATATTATTATTATTATTTTATCTCTATTTAAATTATTTTTATAATATTCCTTAATTTTAAATCTAATTTCTAATAAATTAATCTCTTATCTATATTATTACTCTAAATAGTATATATACCTCTATCTACTATTATTACTATATCTTCTCTATTATATTTTTCTTATATTCTATCTCATATACTATTTATCTATTCAATATTCATATTTCTCCATCATATTACTACTTATCTTCTATCTATTCATTATATTATTATATATTACTATACAATATATATTCTTCTATATATATTAATATCTATTTCTTATCTTTATATTCTATATTTTTTATATACTATATATTATAATAATATATCTCTTATATATATATTCTTTTATATCTTATATCTTATATTTAATCTATAAACTATAATATATCATTATATTATATATATCTTCATATATGATATTAGGTTAATAGTAGTTATTCTTATTATTAGCCTAGGTTACTCACTGTCTTCTATCTATTGTGTTGGCACCTTTGCTCACTACCCCGGTTTTACTACTACTATTTTTTATTTTTTTTTTGCTATTTTTCGCATTTCTTTTTTCCTTCAGTCGTGGCGTGCGCCTCTTGTGGCAGGTCTGGCAACGACGGTGGGTTTTTTCCTATATAACTGAATATTGTTGTTTTTAGATGTGATGTTGTCAGAAGAGATTGTTCGAAGTCATTCACTATATAGGTAAGAATTTTGAGAGTGAGGTTTCCTTATATATATATATTATATATTATTTTTTAACGTTATAACTATTATTTACTTGAGCGTTCTTTTTCAAACATTCTTTTTCATAGTACTTTAGAAATTTCATAACTAGAATTTGCAGGTGTATATAGCAGGTATACGTATATAGCTATAGTGAGAGTAGGAAATTCTAGAGAACGCGTATAAGAAGTAATATATAAGGCTTCGATTTACTCGCGTTGCAATTATATACTGCAGACTTTCCTTAAGTATCTCTATTTCGGTTATCTTTGAATCGAAATATTGTTGAAATTAGTTTTTAAATAATTTTAACTTTAATCTAATATAGGGCAATAACTTCATCGCTAATTCCTTAGAGTTTTTGTTAAAAATAAACGATATAACAAATTCGTTCTCCTTTATAATTCTTGTGTCCTTTTCTTATTTGTATACTCTGGTTTTGTTCTTTGGTAGGGAATGCTTAATTGGTCGGATTTTAACGTTTTCAACGGTGATTATATTATGTAGTATTGGATATTATATATATATAATATATTATAATATTATATATATATATATATAATACTATATGGTTATCTTTTATAATGATACTTATTTATTATTTACTTACTTATAATATAATTATATTATATTATTATATTATATTATATATCTTATTTATAACTTATATTATATTTTATTTATATATTCTATTATTATCGTATTTATTATTATTTATTATTTATTATTATATTTATTATCTTTAATTATTATTCTTATTATTTTAATTATTTTTATTCATTATTATATATTATTATTCTATTATTCTATTATATATTATTATTTATTTATTCTTCTAATATATTATTATTATATTATCATCTATTATTATTATTCACCTTCTGTACCCTAAGGTATGGTGTTAAGGTGTGTAAGTCCGAAAAGAAAGCCCACCTTACCGCCCTTTATATCCTATTATAATTGAGAACTCCGTCCGCTGTCAGTTAAAAAATCCATTCCCTTATGGGCTTTCAATGGGATCTTGCGAAGTATACCTTGTCCTCACTGGCTTGGTCTATATCTCGTCAATGTGGTGTCTCATCCCTGAACAAAAACCAGCAATCCTATACTCCTTACAGCAAAACCCGAAATTCACTCCTATTATGCACCTTTCTCTTTTCTGCCCTCTGCCATGAATTTCACATTCCATCTCCCTCCGGCATTCTTTACTGACTCAATTCCAATTTTTCTCGGTCTCCCAGCGTTCGATTTCCCAATCTACACTCACCACTATATTTACCCCGTTTAACCTACCGACTATCATTCCATGCTCTTTTCCATCAACTTAAATGCTATCAATATGTACTCTCGTTTTATTTCTCTATTTTCTTCCATTTCTTCACACCATCAACCCGATGATACGTCATTTCTCATTTTTATGTCAATCGTATCCCACACTACCATACTATTCATCCCTAAGATTGTCCATTTTTTTTCCGGAACATCATCGTATAACTTTAGATACTATAACCTCTTTCCAGCACATAGTTTCACTAACTGTCACATTTAACACTAGGTAATTGGGAATTCATACTGGCGCTTCTCGCATTGTTCATTTAGACACGTGCAGCGCCACTTGCAACATCCTTAAGTTTTCCTTTACTTATCTCCGCAGGGATCTTTTAATAGCTACGAGCTATCTCCTACCATGTCGACAACTTTTCTTACTACATTTTCTGTCTCTTCCCATCAGCTATTCCCTTCATCCAAATCACCTTATCCTGTGACTATGTGAACAGATGTTATACTTTTAACTCTTTAATCCCTTATCTCCTACTTTAAATAGGTTTTGAACCGAGGACTGTTCTTCACTCACTATTCTGGTTTGGTTTATTTCGGGTTCTGTGTTATTTGGTGTTGTTTATTTTTTTTTTTGTTTTTTTTGGTTATGTTTTTTTTTTGGGTTTTTTACCATATACGCTCTTGTCTCTTATCTATCGGGTTTTTTGATCTTTCAACCATTGCATTTCCTTTACATTCCACTCTAGCTGTCTGTGCCGTAGATTCCGCGTTAGTCGTAGAGCTGCCAGCTGTGTGCAATTTTGTTATTTGTCAGTATATAAAGATATGATTTACTCGTTTTTCTCAGGGACATTTAATTGTTGCTATTACGTTAATTTTCGTGCTGGAAGATTTGTTTCCATCTAGTATGATTCCGTTCTTTTCTTGAGATAAAATGGTACACCATGAATACTGTGTATATGTACACTTTCAGTTTGATCTATTCTAGAAACCTTGAATATTACATGACCCCTATGAATTCCATTTTATAGTCTCTAATAGATTTTTTCGTTCTATGTCTGAAGCCTATTAGCATTTTTTATTTCGTTTTCATTACAGAAGAATCACTGTGGCAATTGCCCCTCTTTTCTAGTTAAATTTGTGAAACTATTGAAAGTTTTTAATATCCCATTCCTGTTAAGACGTCCGAAAGCACGCGTAGCGCTCATTTTTTTTTTATCGAATAGTAAAGAAAGTTCTTTTCAAATGAAGCTGACGTATCAAAGGGCAAGAAAGACTTTTCGCCTTAGAAATGCTTTCGATCGAGAAAGACTTTTTAATTATGGTTCATTACATATGTATTTTATATAGTCCTAGTAAGGTGATTTGCTAAACTGTTGCCCAATTTGTTCAAAAGATTAGAAGAGTGGGATTTTTTCTTTTTAAATTTTAATAGTTGTTGTACAAGGAAGTTTACAGTAAACTTGGGGTTAAAATAATTGTAAAGTTTTTTTTTAACTTTTTCGCAATTAAGCTTTTAACGGTCATCAATGTCTTCTCTTTTTTTGTAAACACTATCGACGCACTGCACCGGGCGCACGACAGATTATATAGAGATAGGGTAGGGGGGGTGTTTTTATTAATTTGCTTGAAAATATTTGTAACCTTTTTTATTATTTATCTATATATCTTTGTATAGACAAAATTAAATTATTATCTATTTCTTATTTATTATATTCTTATTCATATATAATAATATATTATTTATATATTATAGTATATAGATCTATTATTTATATTATTAGGTAATCTTATCCTTTAAATGGTAGTTAACCGATATGTATCGAACGAACGATGTATATCCGATTTATCTTTTTTCGATTAATTTCAATTGGACAATAGTTCTGGAGTTAAGGTGTGGCAAGTATCTGGTTGTTTCTTTTTTTTTATTTTTAACGAATAGTATTATCCAAGATCTATCGCAAGAAAGGTAAGAGTCGGGTTCTCTCGTGACCTCAGCCGGGGACGAACAAGCGGGAAACTTCGGTCCCCCCCTTTTTCTGCCCCTTCGTCGCGCTCGAAGAACAAGAAAAAAGAATGAAAAACAAAATTATAAAAAAATTTAACTATAATATAATTCAAATTAACTAGAGGTAACAAAAAGCATAGCTTGTTTGGGAATCTCTTGGAATCTTTCGTATTTGGATTTTTCCGTCTTTGAGCTAAGCACGTCACATTGCATGGGATCCGAAGGCAATGCGTTCGGCGATTCGGTTCGATTATCACGCCAGCTTTATGTAACTTCCTTTTATAGGATATGTGCCTATAAATATTATTGTTTAGATATATTTTTTTATTATATCTATATATATTATATTATTATATATTATCAATATATATTATATATATATATAAATTTATTATTATTTACTATTTACTTCTTATATTTTATATATATTTATTATTAGATTATTATTTATTATATACATTATATATTATTAATATAGCTCTTATATTTATTATAGTAATATAAATGATTTTTCTGTTTATTGCATAAATCGTTCCAGTTTTGATTTTTTTTTTGTTTTTTTTTTAATATATTTGGTACTGATATGTTTGATCAACAAATGAATTTTCAAGTGGTAACCGGACATCGGATTTAAAGAAATAGATAGGGACCAGTTTTACGCTTTTACGGATCCCTGTAATTTAAAATTTATTTTTTTTTTTTTTACCTAAATGAATGTTACTCTCAAGGGTATTAAATCCGCTAAAATGGCAAGGAGCGGGGTCTATCGGCCCTTATTTGCCGGGAGACGACAGGGTGCGACTATTTTCTCCCCCCTTCCCGGGGAGGGTCTCCGGATTATTCCCCTCGCCTTCTGTAATCTTTTTCAGCTCTTCTGCGTGAGATTCCTCGCTTCTCCACCTACGCCACGGTGGTCATTGAAATACCGTCCCTCTTGTGTTTTCCCTCTGGTGCGCGCTGCCCTGTACGTCTATAGCTCTTCCCTAAATTTTTTTCTTTTTTTTCTTTATTTTTATTATTTATTTATTCTTACATATTTCTCAATATTCCTTTATAAGTTTTTTTTACAAACACTGCTATATATGTTTTGTGTTTTTCGGTAGCTGCTCGTTACGGGGTGCTTCCATTTATCACCCACTAAAACAATATTACCTATAAATGTGATTTTTTAAATAATTATTTAATAATACTTCGAACTTGATCATGTCCGTTATCCACTGAAAGTTATACATAGCAAACTATTCTTACGAATATTCTAAAATAAAAACATAAATTAAAAATTCAAAACTGACCATTTTGGCTAAAACAGAAATAGGGCCTACTATTGGATATTCTTATACATATATATCTATATATATATATTTATATATTATTATTATATTATTATCTTTATCCTATATTATATTATTATCTATATTATATTATATATTCTTATACTCTATATATCTTATATATATATTATAGTATCTTATATTATTTCTATATTCTCTATCTTTAATTATATATATTATATATACTATTTTATTATTATCATTATTATAATTTCTTCTATATTATATATATCTTTATATATTATATATCTATATATATATTCTTACTAGAATAAAGGGTTTTTATGGTTTTTATTTTATTTTATTGGGCTGATATTCAATTCACTAGTATTATCTTTTACTTGAATCCCCTTTCCATTTTATTCATTATTAAATATGTGTATATTATTTTATGTATATTATTTTTATATTGTTTTTTCGGCTTCTTATATTAGGTATCTAGGTTTTTGTTGGAATATATTTCCTGATTTGGTTGTTAGTGTGTAGAATATTTTTTGCGGCATGCAATCCTACCAAACTCATTACCTTTTTAGGTTGGATCGTAGCGGCAGGTCTGATATACTCTTTTTAGCTCCCCGTCTGGTTTATTTATGCGTATAGGGTCCTACTGGTATGAGTATACCTATATATCTATTCTAATTGTTTGGTATTTTATACTGTACTTCCGGGTATTGGGGTTTGGAGTGGTGGGATCGCTATATTATAGGTTTATTATTGCCTAGAGCCGTTGAGTTAAGTTGTTCCGTTTATCGTTGGGTTTTATTTTTTGTTCTTTGTCCTTTTATTTATTATGGTATATTATTATTATATATATATAATATATATATATATATAATATATATATATATAATATTTATGCGTTAGTTGTGTATGCATATAGTATTATATCTTATACCTTGTTGTTAATTGTGGTGTTTATATCGGTTTATGTTTATTTATTTAATTTTTTTTAATTTTTATGTATTACGTGATTCTATTTTCTACTACTATATCCTTTTGATACGGCTTAGCTATTACCCTTCTTTATACGTTTCCCTATTGTTCTTTTGATATTATATACCTGAGTTGTATCTTATCTTGAGTTATTATTACTTTGCTGGTGGTGAGCATATTTAGGTGGGGTTGGCTATTTATATCTATTTAGCTTTATTTTTATTTATTTATATTTACCTATTTGTTTCTGTTATTTTCTGAGATACACTATATATTATATATTATATATATATATATATAATATATATATATATATATATAATAGATATTTATATATAGGTTTGTTTGTTGTCCTCTTGGTCTGCTCTTGTTTGGCTATATACTATTATTATGAATAATATATATATATATTATAATATATTTATATATATATATATATATATATATATTGAGAGTTGTCGGTGTTTACCTAGTTATATTGGTATTTATTCTGTTTAGGTACTGGGGCTACCTTTTTATCTTTATTATGAGTAATAGTTTGCTATTTTATTTAAATTTTTGTTTGTATTAGTAGCATGTTATATACCATATATATATATCTAGTATGAAAGGCTGATTATGAGTTTTTTTTTTTTTGGCTCGCTTGGTCTTCAATAGTTTTTTTTATAGCAGTATATTTATTTTCTCTCAGTGCTACTGATGTTTCTAGATGATCTACGCGTATAATTCTCCTATTCAGAAGCCCAAAAAAACATGAACCATTCCGTATCTTCTTTATCATTTATATTTTATTCTGCATTCTAATACAAATTGCTAAACCCAGGTCATGGTTTCGAGCAATATACGATTTAGTGTTGTTTTTCACTTTCTTTAAGTTAAAATAGATTTCGCTTGCAAAAAAGGCTGTTTGCGTATCATCTTGCTTGATTCTTCTGATTTATCTTTGGCGGAGAAACTGTACATCTTTGTTCATAAGTTCCTGCGTTCCATGTTAGGCTATAGTAGCTATTTCTTTTCAAAAGTTCCTTCTAAATCTAGTTCCTCAGATTTCAGTGTGTGATATGTTTAATATCATTTTTATTATATCTAAAATAATTTCTTTCCATATTGTATTGTATTTATATATCATACTTAATGTTGGTTCTCAGCGTAAGAGTCTACAAAACCTATTTGACGCGTTTACTGGCTAGGGCGGTTTTCTCTGTGTGTAATTATCTTGAATTAAATTCTGTCATATGTAGATAACCACAGCGTCAATGTTATTTAAGAGTATATCATGATTTCAATTTCTTTTATTCACTCGTCGTAACTTCATAGCTAGACAGTTTCTGTTGCTAGAGTCTTGGAATTCCTGAGCTAGTATTCTCATGCAGTTTTTTATATATTCTAGATCATATTGAATTCCTACACCCCCCTCTACCCCATCAGATTCCTTAAGCAATAAAATTTATGATTCTCATTTTCTATTTTCAAATCTAAATAGATATATTGTTATTTCATCCATTCTAAGACACATTTCGAATTATATTTAATCTATCTCTCTATTTCCATTATAACATACCCTTTTTCTATTATCCCTAACAATTCTTCTAAATCTCAAACACTCCCCTCTCAATACTTCCCTCAAGTAATTACCTTAGCTGATATAAGCTAATTTCTTTTTAGCTTCAAAAAACAGACATTTATTTGAAGACAATAATTGCGTATATAACTCGCTTACTTCTCCTCTTTCCTGCCACCTCTCTGTTCTGTGGAATTTCTCTTCCATCTTCTCTGTGTTTCCTGCCTTTGAATTAATTACTTCCTCCACTTCTCCAAGCTTGCCGTCTGTGCTCATCTGCGGTCAATTTGCGTTAGTTGGTTATGTTTCCTGAAACGTGTATACTACCTACCTTCCTTGAATTAGGACTGCGCCCTGAGTTGGTGGTGGACAACTGTAAAAAAAAAAAAAAAAAAAAAAACAAACTTACACATCGCAAGTCCTACCTTTCATTAATAACTTTCTTAACTGTGCTAGTAATAAGGCTTGGATTATGAAGACGTATCCGATACAGAAAAAACTTTATTCTGAACGTAATTTATAAAATTAAAGAATTATCCTCAAAGATTTATTTGAACTTATAATTTATTTTTCAATCATAGTAGTGCTATGCATAAATCTAATTTATTTTACATTCAAATTGTAATATTAATTTGCTATCCTCATGTTTTGTAAAACAATGTTTTTTTTTTTTTTTAAATTAATTAAAAAATATATAAATTCCAATTACAAATTAGATCTTACCTTAATGTTCCTCCAATCAATGATGCTACGAATATTCCAGGAAGTCCTCTGCGAATACTACATACTCCATTCTTGCTCAGTTTACATTAAATATGGTGGTTCATCTAATCTGTCTTGCGCTCTTCCTTTGTTAACTAATTGCCACAGACGCCATTTCGGGTCTAAACCCGAATTAGTGGCTTGCGTTTAAGCTCACATCGACTTCCCACGAGGTAGTACACTGAATCATATACCGATTATCATCTTGTAAGTCCTCCATAATGATTTTGTACCTAAGCAACTGATCTTTATATATATATATATATATATATATATATATATATATATTTATTTTATATATATTTATTATTATATTTATATCTATTAATTATATAATATTATCTTATTATCTATTTATCTTATTTCATATTTTTTATTATATCTACTATATTGGAGGTTATTCTTAGATATTTATTTCCTATATACTATCTATCTATTTTCTATATACTATTTATATATTATATCTATTAATATTATATATAGTATATATATAGTTTTTATCTATCTTCGACTGATAATATTTATTATATACTTATATATATTATATTATAATCATCAACCTTCTCTCCTCAAGACTGGGGGTACAGGTGGCGATACATTGCAACTGATAACAAGAAAAGAATAGAAAGAATAATGACGCAAGTCCGAAAAGAAGCCCCAGCCTTTACCACCCCCTTTATAGCCTTTTAGAGAGAACTCGTCGCAATTGTAGTTGCAGTCAGAAAATCAACCTAGAGCTTCACGGGACTTATGGCATATCTCTCACTATGACGCCTTGTCAATGTAGTGTTCAACCCTTGGCCCAGGTGGCCACAACGCATACGCCTCTACAAAAACCCCGGCATTCACTCCTATTGTGCACCTTTCTTTCTCGCCTCTGACAAACTCACGATTCCTCTCCTCTAAGTATTCCTTTACTGAATCTATCCACTTTTTTTCGGTCTCCGCAGCCGGTCGATTCCCAACACCACTACCCACTATCATCACTTAGCCAACCGCTATCATCTCATCCTTCCACATGACCCAATCACATCCTTAAAGATTTTATTTATTCTCTCCATTTACTCTTTCTGCACCCCCTGCAACTCCCTAATGCGTCATTACTCATTTATCCATTCCAGTTTTCTCAACCCTAACAAACCCATAAGATTGTCCATTTGACCATTGTTAGTAAGCCTAATTGCCTTTTATTTCAGACCATAGTCTCATACTACTAATACTCAACAAGAGGTCAAACATACAATTCATGTAAGACGCCTAACACACTCACGATTTAGTTTCCTTTGCATCCACCAATAATTTAATTGCACCAGACACCTTCCTACTTCACAACTTTCCTACTACATTCTGCATCATGTCTTCCCTTTTCATCCAACATATACCTAAATATTTAATAAACTCACACTTAATACTCAGGTATATATATATATATGAGTATTATATATATACTATATATATATATTATATATATTTAAATTATATATTATATATATATATATATATTATAATTATATATATATATATATATATAATTATTTTTATATAATATATTATATATATTTAATATATATATATATATATATTATATATATTATATTTTTCTTTTCTAGGTCATCTCACTGTACGTTATCTTTTCTATAATCCTATATCCCGCGTGTATTATATATTTGTATTATTTACCCTTATTATAGGGTAGTATATGAGTAGGAGGTTACTTATCATTATATTATCTATTATTACTTATCTATTATCTATATATACTTAATATATTCTTATATAATTTAATGGGATCGAATTATTTTGCAAACTTGTGGCCTCTATGTATTAGGTTTACATGTTATTTAATTATAATCCTGTGTTTAAGTAAGATATTCATTAAGCTGATAAATTTTAATGATTAAAATTCTTTTAAATATTTATTTTTGTATTCGAATTCCTCTTCCAAATCTATAAATACACTCCATCATATTACGTTTTTTTCTAGTCATTGTTATAATAATTTTTATATTCCATCTCATGCAAGTCGTAATTTACCGCTGGAACGGGATGTGTAACAATTTATTTTTTCAACACCAAAATAGGATTAATGCTAAGAACACAATATTCATTTAATACACAAATTCCGGCTAAGTAAATTATCATTATTTCCAAGCCAAATGGTTGTGGGATATATATATATTTATATACTATCAATTTTATTCTAATATATATATCTATTTATTATTATATTCTCTACTCTTCATCTATATATCCTATTAATTATCAGAGGTAGGTGGTTCTCAATGAATATATATATATTAATCTCTTATAATCTACTATATTTTCTATATATATTATTATATAATATATATCTACTGTTGCTGATTTATTCACTCAGTATCAGGTGGTCTTGCCTATTATCCCTATCCGGGTGGGTTTGGTAGGGCGAGAGGGTGTGGGGTGTGCGCAGCGTTATCCTGTTTATGCGTTCTTGCCTTGTACTCCCGATAACGCTCCCTGTGCTACGGCTAGCTGTGAACTTTGTCGTTCTTTGAGTATCGGTAGTGGAAGGCGGATCTCGACTGATCTAGTGGAGGCTTCGTTCGAAGTTGTAAGTCCCTGGGCATATCGTGATCTACTATATTATCGTTATTTGGTCTCTCGTAACTTTAGTTCTCGGTAGCCACCTTTCTTTCGATTCTGCACTCTTTTTTGATATATATGGTGGAGTCAGCTGCTAAGTTCGAGCCACCCGGTTGCCGCCAGGTTCCTCCGCGTAATAGGGATAATTAGAGAGTGCCCTTATGTAGGAGTGATTAGGTACGATTAGGTTACTCACCGTAAGTCAAGTCTATTATTTCCTACCTTATCTGTGTCATGCTAGGCAGCTGAGTATGAGGGTGGGGTGGATTATAGTATGGTGGTTTGGCTTGCGTTGTATGTATTTTGGTTACAGGTCGTGTAGGTATTCTGAGGTGGTATTGCTCTATGTTTATTTATGTCTTGTCTGTGTCATGGCTCCGGGGTATGTTATGGCACTATATGTGAGGCGTGAGTATGTGTTCTGGGTGGGTTGCTGGGTGGGCTTGGTTCGCCGGGGCTGTGTCTCATTTATTCTCGAGCTAGCGGTGTGAGTGGTAGGTTCTTATATGTGGGTGTTGTTATCTCTGTCTAGGTGTAGTATAGATCTTTAGCTGCGGTGTTGATGGTTAGCGTAGCGTCTCGTATGACATACTGGGTATACTGTAGTAGTAGGGTAGCCGGTATTAGTACGTATATCGTACCTTATATATATCTATCGAGTAGTCCGCGCGTGCTGCCGTATTACTTGCGTTTTGTAGGAGTTTACTCGGCGTATAGCGGGTTAGCTGTGCGTGCGGTTATCGGCCTGTGAGTCGCGTGGTGGCGTAGTGGCCTGGTTTAGTCGGTGAGGATGGGGTATATATGCTGCAGTTGTTGCTTAGTGAGTATAATAGTAGTGCTGAGCTCAGCTATATAGGTATTTATTATATTATGTCGACTGTATGATAATATAGTATCGTATAGTTCTGTAAGTTGTTGTCGTGGCTGCCTCAGAGGCGTAGGGTAGATTAGTATCTAGTGATGGTTATCGCGTCAGTGCTAGGTGCATCAGTTGTATATGGGTTATTGTATGGTATATTACTTAGTCATCCTCGTATACGTGATGTGGGATCTGATGTGTGATAGCTGCATTGATTGCTTATGATGTATCATACCTGAGGTGGTGTGTGTCCGTGTGCTTATTGTAGCATAAGGTCAAGTCATGGTTAGAGGTTGTTCGTCGAGCTTCTTCGTATATGCGCTTCTATATCTATGTTATATGTTAGTAGTTATGGCGTGACTTAGCTGATGTACCGGTGTTGTGGTATGGTCTAGTAGCGTTAGCGCCTCTTTATATCCTAACTCTACTTGTGAGTTCACTCGTGACGGCGCCGTTGTTTTATTATCTTTTTAATAATACTTATCTATTTTAAGTATTTTTTCCCTCACCTGACTTCGGTGACTACTATTACTTATAACCCTCATTATTACCTTGCCGCATTGACTTACACCTGTATAATTGAGTATTTACCTTATCTATCCGATTATACTATATTTAATATTTTATACTTATATCTTCGGTCCGTCGATCTACAGTATATGATCATGTCTCCCATCTTATATCAGTATTCCCTTACGCTTGCTTAATATCCCTCGTTTATATGAGTTCACCTACTACGTCGATCAGTTGGAGATATACCCTATACTGATTTTATCTTATTTAGTATTTTATAATTGACCTCCTCTTTTTTCCGTTTCCCTTTTCGTTCCTATACCCGCTCTCCTTATTTTTTACTTATTTTTATGACTATCTAGTTTTCGTGCTTCGTTTATTTCCCCACGTTTACTGTTATTCTATACCTCTCACTCTAGCTGTGAGTATATATCTTATTGCCGCCTCTTTATTTGTGATTTGAGCTGCGGCTTCTCTGCCTGCTCTTTAAGCTCAGGATTTCTATTTTGCTATACTACCCTTATATTCTTGTCTATACCCTTCTGTATGCCCTAATATTATCCTTGTTATTCACTTAGTCACTGGTGTACGAGACTGGTTATACTTATGGGTACTACTTCACTAGCCTTTTCGCGCCGGCTTCGTTGGGTTATATCCATCTACATAGCTACTTTCTCCTATACTCATGCCTTACTCCTGCTTACCCTACTTCACATATACCTTATTATGCTACGTGGTCACTATTGAGACTACGGCCCACTATACTGGCTTATTACTATCCCTACGCCGGTATACCTAGGCGTTACTATGTATCGGTTCTATGGTGTCCGTTCTCGGGTTGTCCTTAAATGTACATTTTCAAGTATAAGTACAATACTACATAGTACGTTTCCAGAAGTTGATTCAATCTCGTACCATTACTTTTTTTCCTCTTCTCTCCTAGAATTTGTTCAATCGTAACACGTACTCAAGCATCTCCAAGTACATCGGTATCAAGTACAAGTATCATTTCGTTACACATGTACTCTTTATGAATTAACTTGCAATATATTATATACTATTATATACCTTTTTTAATATATATTCTTCTATCTATTATATATATATATATATCTTATATATCTATATATAATATATTTATCTCTATATCTCTATATATATCTAATTAATATATATCTTATATTATTTTATATATTATATAAATATCTATGGTATATCCTTATATATATATATCTTTCTCTATATTATATTACCTATTGGCTTATCCTATGTGACTAGCCCCATTATGTGATTTTATCGGGGTAGTGGGGTCATGGATCCTTTCTATTACTCTATTATATATATATTCATATATCTATATATATATTTAATATTCTTACTCTTATATATATATATATCCTTATATACTATTAATATTTATATATTACTATCTCTTAATTCATCCTATTACTATACTTTATTCTTTCTTCATTCATTCATCATCCCCCTCCCATCATCATCAGCCCACTATCTATCTCCTCAATGACTGGCAGGTAATGGTTGCCTAACAAGCATCGGAACAGAAAAATAAGTAGATAGAAAGGAAGCACTGATAAGATCAAGATTTCCAGCCTTAACCGCCTTCCCTTTATATTTCTCTATTTAGTGAGAACTTCGTCGCAGTCAGAAACAACTTCTACCTAGAGCTTCCACAGACCTAGTGATGGATTTCCCTCCCTATGACATCTTTCGTCCAATGTGGGGTCTTCACTTACTTCTGGCCAGGTGGTCGATTCACACAGCCATACCTCTTCACAAACCGCCGCCATTCACTCCTCTGGTTTTTTGTACACCTTTTCTTTCTCGCCTCTGCCAAATCTCGACATTTTTCCTCTCTCCAGTGCATTCTTTTTCTGACTTCCAGGACTCTCCCTTTGGGTTTGCGGGTGTCTCTCCTTTTGGTTTCCTTCCCCCGCCTATCCTCGTTTTGACTCTCCCGAATCTACATGCGCACGCACTATATCACTCCGTTTAACGATTTCCCGGACTATTCATCCATCGGGTTCCACAATGAGTTGCCATTGTGTTATCCAATTGTCTCAACTGTATAGGCTTTCCTTTATTCTCTGCATCTATCCCATATCTCTCCATCCAAACTATCTCCTATAATATTACGTTCTTCCTCGTTTTATCATTTCCTTTCCACCTAACATTCACAGTTCCTATCTTTAATGTATTTGTCCATCTCCTTGGTTCTGAACATCATTTGGTACCTTAAGTATATATTTTTCTTCTTCTTTTCTATACTTCTCTTTTACAATGCGGTAGGAAATGTATTTATAATATTTATATATATATTTATATATTTATATTTATTTTAGGTAATTTATATAATATCTATATTTTACTATTTTTTTTAATCTGAGTTTATATTATTATATATTATACTTCTTCTTCATCTATATTTGTTGACTATGCTATAGAGTATAATATATATATATATATAGTCCCACTAATATCATTAACACGGGTTATACAACTATCCCTTCAGTTTTGTTTAAGTACACCCAGCTCACTTCAAAACTTAAGTCCTTTACATCCACAACTCGATCTTAATTGTTGCATTTCCAGCCATCCTTAGTGCCATTCACAACTTTCCCTTACACTACGGTCGTCATCATCCGTCCCCTCCTTTTCATTCAACATATATAATAAATATTTAAAATTCAGACACTTTTTCCACTGCTCACCATCTTCAAACATAACTTCACATCGAGGTCTGTCCTCACTCAACAACCAAAACCTTACTCTTATCTACGTTTACTTTCAAACCCCTCACTTTTACACACCCTGCAAATCTCCTCTAACAGTCCTCTCAAACTCTCTTTAGATTCGCTCCACAATACCAAATCATCCTCATATAATAGGTATGGAACCCTCCACTCTCTTTCATTCTCCATCATTCTAACACTTCCCTTGTCACCCTTTCAATCAAATTTTTCATAACCTCATCCATAATAGACAGATCGGATCGCCAAGGAGACATAGCACATCCTGTCTCATTCCGCTATTAATTAAACTAATCACTTTCCACTACTTATTCTTACACACGCTTTCAACTATCGTCATACATAGTTTTTGATTCCCATTCAGAGGCTTACCAACTAACACCATAATCAAACTATCACCTGCCATAGAGGCTCCCTATTAATCCTAATTAAACGCCTGTTGCAAAATCCATAAATCCTAAATCAATTTTATTCTTTTCCTCACTCAATTATCCAATTCATTTTGTTCATGTACAGATTTGGCATCACACATCCTCTACCACTTCTGAGCGCACCTTGTTTTTACAAAAATTAGTTCTTCAGTCATTCGACGCACTTTTCGACCAAAATCACCACATATAGTCTTAACTAACCAACTCTAATTAAACTAATTATCCTATAATACTAACAGTTTTCTTATCCTCCTTACGCTTATATAAGGGTACTAATATTGCTCTCCTACAATCCTTCGGAAACTATCGCCTCCATAAACGCTTTGTTATATCCAACTTCCAAAATGCCAATGCATCACCTATGCTCGCATATAATATATTATATATATATATAAATATATAATATATATAGTATATATACTATATATATAGTAAATATATATATATATATATATATAATAGTATTATAATATATATATAAATAATAATATTATATATATATATATAATAAAATAATGGTTTTTTGTTTTGTGAATTTGAAGAGCGTTTGAGAGGATTGTAGAGAGATTGGCAGGTGTGTAAAAAGGAGGGTTTGAAGTAAACGTAGATAAGACTAAGATATGGTTGTGAGTGAGGACAGTCCTCGGTGTGAACGTTATGCTAGATTGTAAGCAGCTGAAAACAAGTGACTCAGTTTAACATATTTTAGGATAAATATATTTGGACGAAAAGGAACGGATGATGCCGAGTGTAGTAAGGAAGTTGGTGAATTGCAGGAAGGTGGCTGTGCAATTAAATCCTTGTGGATGTAAAGAGACTAAGTCTTGAGTGGCGCAGGGTCTTACGTGAGGGTATGTTGTTACCTGTGTAATGCATAGTGAATAGACTGACCATGGTATGGAATAAGAGGTATAGATCTAAAGTCCATGAACAATCTTATGGGGCTTGTTAGGTGTGCAGAAGAATTGATAAATGAGGAATGAACGTTTACAAGAGTTGTATGGTGTGAAAAAAGGGATCAATGAGAGAATAATGAAAGTACATTGAGATGGTTTGGTCATTGGAAAAGGATCGATAATAGTCGGTTGGTAAGGCGATGTATAGTGGTGAGTGTGTTGGAATCGACAGGTTGGAGACCGAAGAAAAAGTGGATTGGTCAGTAAAAAAGAATGTCTGGAGGAGTGCAATGTGAGTTTGGCAGGGGCGAGAAGAAAGGTGCATAATAGGAGTGAATGCAGGGTTTTGTGAGGGTTATGGTTGTGGCCCACCCTGGGCCCCAAGGGATGAAACCCACATTGGCGAGATGCCATAGTGAAGGGGTCCGTCGCGGTCCGTGAAGCTCTAGGTGGATTTTCTGACTGCCGGCGAGTTCTCACTAATGGTATAAAGGTGGAGATAAGGCTGGGCTTTCTTTTCGACTTGTGTCATATTCTTTCTACTACTTGTTGTTTCCGGTGCAATGGCACTATTCTGACTTCCCAGTCTTTGCGTATACTAAAAGGTGTTTGATGAATAATATATATATATATATATATATATATATAATATAATATATATATATAATATATATATTATATATATATACTATAATAATAATATCTATATATATTATATATACATAATATATTATATATATAATATATATATTTATATATATATTATAATATATATATATATATAATATATATATATATATTATATATATATATATATATATATATATATAATATAATATATATATATATATATATATATATATATATATATATATATTATATATTATATATTATATATATAATATATATATATATTTATAGTAATAATTATATATATATATATATAATAATATATTATATATTATATATATATATATATATCATCTATATATAATATCTATATATATATTATATATATATATATATTATATAATATATATTTATATTAACGCCATAACTTTATAGTTCATAAAATAATAATTTATTTAGAATACATATATATATTAGAAATATAATATAAGGAATTAGAAATTGAATAAAATAAAAAATAAAAAATATTGGCAAGTTAAAAATGCCAAAAGTACTTTGCAAGTACCAACAAAGTACCAAGTACAAAAATGCTCAAGTACAAGTAACTGATTTTTAAAACTGCAAGTAACAAGGTACACAGTACCAGTACTCAAAAAATGTACTTAAGTCCAGTACAAGTACAAGTACTTGTAATTGAACACCCAACCCTGAAAATATATAATATATAATATTATATATATATATATATATATATATAATATATATATATATATATATTATATATATATATATATATATATTATATATATATATATATATATATATATAATATATATATATATATAGTATATATATATATATATATATATATATATATTATATATAATATATATATATATATATATTATATATATTATATTAAAGGTAAAGGGAAACTGCATAGAATAATGAAATAGGGATGATACTTTCGTAACTGATGAAATGAATCTGCATAACATTGGCAGTAATGAAGAGGTGATAGTGAATATGTGTGGGTTTTAATGGTGCAAGAAGGAATAGGTATTTTGGAGATGAGGTCATCAGGAGGAGGTAATGGGTAGAGACACGAGCAAGTTTGAAGACCCTGGTAAATCTGAAGGTAATACATGAAATATTATTCGGTGAAATGATCATGAAATGGAGGAGAGAGGGTGATTGATTGGATTTGGAAGTTGTGTAACAAGGCATTTATAAAGGGTATAGCTTCGAGGGATTGGACGAGAGCAGTAATGGTATCCTTAGATAAGGGTAAAGGAGATAAGGATAACTGTAAGATTATATGGGAATTAGTTTAGAGTTTATAGGGAAGAGATTATATACTGGTATTTTGTCGAAAAGGGAGTGCGTCCGATGACTGAAGGCTGATTGTGAAGACTAACGGTGCGTTTAGAAGTGCTAGGGAATATGTGGATCAAATCTTTACATGAAACAAATGAATTGAGAAACTGTAGGAGAAGAAGAATAAATTGTATTTAGCTTTTTTGGATATGCAGCAGGCGTATGATAAGATTAATAGGAAAGCTCTATGGAGGGTGTTATTGATATATGGTGGTGGTAAGCTTCGGAATGGAAATCAAAAAGTATGTGTATGTATGTATGTATGTAATGTAATGTATGTATGTATGTTATGTAATGTATGTAATGTATTATGTATGTATGTAAAATGTATGTATGTATGGTACTGATACTGATATGGTTATGTATGTATGTATTGTATGTATGTAATGTATGTATGTATGTATTGTATGTATGTATGTATGTATGTATGGAATACTTAGAAACTCTGCATAACATTGGCAGTAATGAAGAGGTGATAGTGAATGTGTACGGGTTTTATGGTGCAAGAAGGAATAGGTATTTTGGAGATGAGGTCATTACTAAGGAGGAACGGTAATGGGTAGTAGCCGAGAAGGTTGAACAGAAATGGTAAAATCCGCGGAATATGATGAAATTAACCGTGTAATATGATCAAGAATGGAGGCGAGATGTGATTATTGGATTTGAAGTTGTGTAACAAAGCGTTTTATGGAGATATCTTGAGAATTGGAGGAAAGCAGTATTAGTACCCTTAGATAAGGTAAGGGTAGAAAATTATATGGGAATTAAGTTTATTGAATGTTGCTAGGGAAGATATATGCTGGTTATTTTGGTCGAAAGAGTGCGTCGAGGACCTGAAGACTGATTGTGAAGAACAAGGTACTTAGAAGTATAGAGGATATGTGGATTAAATCTTTACATTGAAACAAATGATTGAGAAAATGAGGAAGAACAAGAAGAAGAAATTGTATTTAGTTTTCTAGATATGCAATAGGCGTATGATATGATTAATAGGGAAGCTCTATGAAAGGTATTATTGATAATATGGCGTTGGTGGTATGCTTCTGATGGAATCAAAAGTATGTATGACGATACTGGAGGCGTGTGTCAAGAATAAATGGAGTTGAAAGTGATTGTTTTAAATATTAATTGAGGAGTGAGGCAGGGATGTTGTTTATGTCTTCTTGTTATTCACATTTGTATATGGATGGGGTTATGAAAGAATTAGAGGTGGGGGGTGGCAGAAGATAGTGTCAGAATGATGGAGAAGGGAAGAGAATGGAGGGTGGCCTACCTATTATAGGCGGATGATTTGGTTTTGTGCGGTGAATCTGAAGAGTTTGAGAGGATTGGTAGAGATATTTGGCAGGGTGTGTAAAAGGAGATGTTTGAAAGGTAAACGTAGATAAGATAAGGTTATGATTGTTGAGTAAGGACAGTTTCTCCGGTGTGAAGCTAGTAGATGGTGAAGCTAGCTGGATCAAGTGTCCTGAGTTTAAAATATTTGTATATATGTTGGTGAAAAGGAACGGATGATGGCAGAGTGTAGTAGGAGAGGTTGTGAATAGCAGGAAGGTGGTTGGTGCAATTAAATCGTTAGTAGTTGTAAAGGGACTAAGTCTTGAGTGCGCTAGGGTCTTAAGTGTGGCTAATGTTTTTTAATACATTAATGAATAATGATGAAAATTTAATATCCACAAACCAATAAATTACCTAAAAGGTAACCGTAATTAATGTCATAAGTTCAAAGCTTAAAAAGTAACGGAGTAACAGGTTAAACGGCACTTCGTTACTTTTCATTTTAAGAGAAACCGGAATAACGATAATGGACTACTTTTCCGCCAGTAAACGGAGTACGATAACGGAACCTACTTTTTTTGAGTAACGATGCCCCACCTCTATATATATGATATATATAATATATATATATATTATATATATATATATATATATATATATATATATATATATATATTCTATATATAATATATTATATATATATAATATATATATATATATATATATTCACTCTTCAGCGTCAACGATAAAAGCTTGAAATTTTTCTTATTACTTACAGAAGTCATAATGGAATGCACACACACACACACACACACACACACACACACACACACACACACACACACACACAAAAAAAAAAAAAAAAAATAATAAATAATAATAATAATAAAAATAATAAAAAAACTATGCGAAATAAGGTCGAGCATTAGTCATAGAATAAAATTAATCAGGTAATAAAATTTTAAAAAAAATTATCTAATTAATACATATAAATAGGCATATCTGCCTATTGCATAAAACATTTATTTTCTAATAATTTTGACGAGGTAACTAATAACTCTTATTGAAAAAATACATTCGTAGCTAGTATTGCAAGTCACCAATAAAGTCGTGCATTAGTCAAAAAAAAGTAATGCACATAATATAATAAAAAGAAATTATCTAAATAATACTAAAAAATGGGCGCAACTTACTGTAACCCAAAACAATTAGTTACTAATAATTTTGATGAGGTGACTAAAAACACTCTTAGATTAAAACATTCATAGCTATTATGGCTAGTCTCTGATTAAAAATTATGATGGGGAACTAATATCTCTTTTAGATTAACACATTCATAGCTATTATGCTTAGTCTCTGATTAAAAATTATGATGGGGTACTAATATATCTTTTAGATTAACATATTGATTGTTATTATGGCTAGTTTCTGATTAAAAATTATGATGGGGAACTAATATCTCTCTTAGATTAACACATTCATAGCAATTATGGATAGTCTCTGATTAAAAATTATGATGGGAAACTAATATCTCTTTTAGATTAACACATTCATAGCAATTATGGCTAGTCTCTGATTAAAAATTATGATGGGGGATTAATATCTCTTTTAGATTAACACATACATAGCTATTATGGCTAGTATGTGATTAAAAATTATGATGAGGAACTAATATTTTTTTTAGATTAACACATTCATAGCTATTATGGCTAGTCTCTGATTGAAAGTTTGATGGGGAAATAATATCTCTTTTAGATTAACACATTCATAGCTATTATGGCTAGTCTCTGATTAAAATTATGATGGGGAACTAATATTTCTTTTTAGATTAACACATTCATAGCAATTATGGCTAGTATCTGATTTAAAATTATGATAGAGAACTAATATCTCTCTTAGATTAACACATTTATAGCAATTATGGCTAGTCTATGATTTAAAACTACGATGGGGAACTAACATCTCTTTTAGATTAACACATTCATAGCTAGCAATGCAAGTCACCGATCCTACTCTTGGAGGAATATTCTTAATTGAAGTTTATCACCGCTTTTTCTCAAAAGGAAACTATTCATTTAAAATGTACCTAGAAAATAAGACTATATAGATCTAGCATCTTGGTCATAGGGAAAAGAAAATGAAAAAGCTATTTCTAAAATATACCTAGAAAAATGGCTATATAGGTCCAGCGTCTAGAGATTTAATGAAAGCCTTAAAAGAAAATACAGAAAATTTACTTCCCTAAAAAAAACTATGCATTTAGAATATTCTAGAAAAATAGAGCTAAATGTGTTAAGCGTCTAGGGATATGTAGAGAATGCCAAGTAAAATACAGAAAAGATACTTTCCTAAAAAGAAAACTATGCATCTAAAACATATCAAAAAAATAGGGTTATATGTGTTCAGCGTCAAGAGAGATGAAAAAAATACCAAATTAAAATTACAGAAAAGCTACTTTCTAAAGAAAACTATGGATTTAAAATATATTTCGAAAAATAGGGCTGTATAGGTTCAGCGTCTAGAGAGGTTTACTGAATGCCTAAAGAAATGATACAGAAAAGCTGCCTCTCAAAAGAAAACTATTCACTACAAATTTACCCAGGAAAAACAGGGCTAAAAAGGAGGCTCTAGAGATTTAATGAAAGCCTTAAAGAAAAATAATGAAGAAGCTACTTCCCTAAAGAAAAATATGCATTTAAAATATATCTAGAAAAATAGGGCTGTATAGGTCCCGCGTCTAGAGAAGTTTAATGAATGCCTAAAGGAATGATACAGAAAAGCTACTTCTCAAAAGAAAGCTATGTATTTAAAATATATCTAGAAGAATAGGGCTACATGTGTTCGGTGTCTAGAGAGGCATAAAGAATGCCTAAGGGAATAATACAGAAAAGCTGCTTCCTAAAGGAAAACTATAGCTGGCTAGAATTAATACGTAATTTTGGCAAATTTTAAAATATCGAGCAGCCATCTTTACTAATAAAAACTTTACGAAATTATAATAAGTTTTGGAAAATGAAACTAACTTAGGCCTGCAGCTGGCTAGAATTAAAAAAAATTTTTGGCAAAGTTTTAAACTATTTTAGCATCCTTCTTAATTAATAAAAATGTCACTGAGTTAAAATGATTATTGGTTAGCTACAGCGTTTTACATGTGGTCTCGTTTTCATCTCTAGGACTACCTTTGAGTACTTATAAAAAATATTCGTTTATTTGGTAGTAAACAAACCGGCATGTAAGGGTCAAAATAAACACTTTCAATGTTGTAAATAAATTCATTCCTGCCTATACATAGCTAAAAATACAATAATACTTTACCAGAGTTAACTTCATGAGTTTCCTGTTAACATAAGTATTTATTACCAATGCCAATAGTAAAATGCAAGGTTCGGAATGTTCCACAAAGGAAGGGAGTGCGTGTTTGCGGGATAAAATGTAGTTTGCTATCTTCAAGCTAGAGTGGAAGTAAGGAGGTGAAGAATTTAATTAAGTAGTGCGGGTCAAACGAATTGAAAGAGAAAGTATTACATGTGACTAGGAAATAAATATTTAGGTTCATTTTTCTGGAGAAGGTAAAAATGTAATAGAAATGGATATGGAAAGCCTGTATTAATTGGCCTATATCGGTAAGTCGTTTATTAAGAAGTTGAAAGAGGTCCAAGATATGGTGCTGCTTGGCTTTCCCACTTACACGAGTTAGGTGGAGTGGGGAGAAGAGGAGGGGTGGGGGCCCCGGTGAATAGAATAATGTTACGGATTTCAGGCATCAGAATAAACGCAAGAAGGGCTAGAATGGCAAGAGATTTCCAGCGTGCATTGCTGATGTTTGGGATCTGTTGAAACTTCACGAAGGGGATCCTATTCCTCTCAGTGGAGTGACGGAAGTCACGAGTGAGGTGGTAGAGAAACTTCATATCGTCTCTCCAGCCCCCTGTTTCCTTAATATCAGTTTTACCGTTGCTGAAAGCTGCTTTCAATTTATCATAATTGCTCATCAAATCCTGCACAAAGAAGTACTCGATGATTGGTGATTTAGTCGACTCATGGAGCTCATCGTTCATGTCAATGCTAAGAACGCGATCCAGCACATGGTGCTGGCAACTGATGAACTTGGATTTGGTGTAACCTTTCTCTTCGAACATTTGCTTCAGCTGAACAACAACGTCTATCTTCTTGCCGGTATTCAAGCTTGTTGTGTCGGCAACAATCATCACAATTGATCCCCACATGTTGAACTCCTCTAACACATCCCGAAGCCCTTCTGCGATTGTTTGAGCTTTCCCATCTTTCAATTTGATCGCAGTCAACTTAATTTCTTTTGCTTCATTCTTGAGGACCACTGTTTGATATTCGAAGCCCTCAATGTGTTTGCTGTCAAAGTGTATGCTCCATTTCTCCAGATGAAGTGTGCTCACCAAGTGTTTCTTCACCTGAGCAACTCTTGTGTAGATAGTCTTGTGGATTGCTGATTGACATGTGGTTGGGATTTCAATGCCCTCATCAGAAACCTTTGCTCCTCCGTGGGACGACAGCTTTGAGCTTGTAACAAGGCGTCTTGAAATGCTTGTTGGACAATGCTTTCTTGTGCTCGTTGATGATGCACTCTTATCCTCCCAAGGAATGTCTTTGCTGTTGTCGGATGAGTCCGTTCTACTTTCGGAACAATCAGGTGGCGCTGAGCTGGTAATTGTGGACACAGGCGCTTCCATTACCTTCTTTCGCTTGGATGGGTGGATGGCCTTGGCACTAGCAGGTTTGCCAGTGAAATAACCAACCAGGCCCTTGCTCTCAATTTGCAGTTTGAA
>JABUQX010059605.1:0-5000 GCA_015478945.1 Trachelipus rathkii | reverse complement strand
TATTTATTATTATTATTATCCATTATTATTATTATTATATATTATTATTATTCATATATTAAATTATTATTATTAGTAATTTATATATTATATTATATTATTATTATTATTATTATTACTTATTATTACAATCTTAAGCATTCAGTTTAGGTTTCCATTTCGCATTATATTAAAAGACAAAACAATGGTACTTTTTCTTTAATCGCTTATTCTCTCAAAGATTCAAGTCTTTCCACCCTTTGACATAAGTACCAAAAATAATAGTCCTCCATACTTGAACACAACCAATAATAACCCACTAATAAACATACCATGATTATTAAGCCAACTGACAAGACATCTGTCCAGATTACAGCTCTAATTTCTCCCTGTTGAAGAAATGATAAAAAAGAAATAGGATTATTATCTATTATATTATTAATTATCATTATATTCTTATAAATATTCTATATTGATTATTATATGATTATTATTATAATCGTTATTATTATTTTATTATTTATATTTTTATTATTTTATTATTATATATAATTATTTTATTACCATTTTATAATTATTTAATTATATAATTGTATAATTATTATTATTTTATAATATTATTATATATTAATATATATATTATTATTAGTATTCATTATTATTATTCATTATATATTATTATTATTATTATTAATTATTATTATATATATTATATTATAATTATTATTAATTATTATATTATTATTATATTATTATTTTATTTTTATAATGCTATTATTTTATATTATTATTTTATAAGGAATTTTTTATAAAATTAATTAATTTTAGTTTTTCTTTTATAGTTGACTTCACTATTTTTAGCATAAATATTACCTTTAGTTAGCTACTGTTACTATTATTACATTATTAAGAAAATAGACCAGTTTAGGACTAAAATTATATTATATTAGATAAAATATTATAATTAATGATTTTTCTACTTAAATTTTAAATTCAATATGAAACGTCTACTCAAAGGGCGATAACGTCCACTGAGAAACCCAGTTCTGTTCAACGTATTCTAATTTTAAATTGCTTTTTTTGATGATAAGTGTAATCTGTAATATGTGACAGAATAAAATATTTTTTATTTTATTATTATATTATTATTATTATTATTATTATTATTATTATTATTATTATTATTATTTTATTATACTTATTATTATTTATTATTTTATTATTATTATTATTATTATTATTATTATTATTATATTATTATTTTCAACAGATATATTATATTTAATAATAATGAATTGAAGTAATTAGCAAAAATAAGTTTCCAGAAAAAATTATAGACGTAGCACCATTATGTGAGGAAGCCTATTTTTTTTTCTATTATCCAAAATATTTTAAATGATTTGTTGTGAGTTCTACTTTTAAATTCAGAACCTTTAGATTTTTCTCTTTCTCTTTCGTTAACAACTATTTACCTTTACATAAAATTATTCCATTTTAGCTCTTATTGACGCTTCAACTACTATTTTACTGGCAGTTTATATTAAATAATAATGCCCAACAGGGTCGTCTCTTTAACAATCTCAGATATCTTTATAACTCCTACCATTCTTACACTGATGACTGGACTCCCAATTACTTTCTTTATTATTCTTCATATCTGCTTTACTCCTTCTATCTTTGTCGATAGACTTCAATTGTTAATATCTGATCCAACTGTTCTGGATAATTATTCATAACAGGTTTACTTTACAACCTTGCAAAATTTAATTCTTAAAATTGATCCTCTTGAAATCTACCAAGTCAATAATAATTTATAGTTTTTTCTATATTTTTTTTCCATCTTCTCACAAGTTGACAATATAAAAACTTATGTATTGAATAAAGAAGAAATTGATTTTGAAATTTTATAATTTAAATTTTGCTTTAGTTGCCGAATATAAATTGATAATTTTGCATATGAATGTTTTAACTCCTTTCATCTAATACAAATAAATATTTTACTTCTCTGTTCTTTTATGGAAGACCAGGGTTGGGCGACGAACCTGGTGCGTGCGAGTGCGGTCGTGCGTGCGATGCGTGCGGTGCGGTGCGCAAAAATCCGGTGCCTCACCAACACTATGGAAGACAAGTTACTTACGTGTTTAATTCCTTTTCAACTATGTTCTTTGTCCAGGTCAGATAAATACTAAAGAATAATACACACACACACATATATATATATAATATATATGTATAATATATATATACTATACTATATATAATAATATATATATCACTAATATATTATTATATATATATATATAGTATATATATAATATATATTATTCATATATATATATATACCTTTTATCTTCGGACTTTTTAAAGAAAAGCTTGTGCTGAAACATTTAAATATTTACATTCGTAGTTTTCTTTAATTTTTAATTAATAATTTATGAAAGAGTTAAGAGTTCCCTTGAATTCATTATGAGTAGTAGCAAATCCCATATGTTCTTTCTTTCCTTATATTAACTTCTATTCTTAAGAACTCATTACAATATTCTCATCTGAGAAAATTACGCTAGGTCTAATCTGGAGGACTGTTTTTGCATTATGCTCATTCCCACTCTTGAATAGGGGACTTCTCATTACGTAAGTGTTGGTGAAATGTAAGCGAAAAAATCAAAACAAAATAATATAAATATAAAATAATGCGTTATAAAAGCAATGCATAAGATAGAGAGTGAAAATATAATTTGTTAAATATTAGAAATATGTTTTCTAAAAATAATAGGCTGAGATAGATACAAAGCAATTGATATGAAACGAAAAAGGTTGAAAAGTTTTTGAAATGAAAGATATATCAGTCAAAATGTAAAGTTATTTAGAAGGAATTTATCTAAAAATTAAACAGTAATAACTTGTCTTTAATTGACTTTCAGAAATTTGGAAATTTATTTGTTATGTTTATTTAATATCTTATATTCCAAAATAAAATTCATTAAAATTTAAACTTATCCTTCAGAAGTACTTAGAACACTAAGCAATGCAATGATGCAAAAAATGCCAAAGTAAGAAATATTATGTCAAACCGATATTCATAACGGAGACGAGGCTGTTGTTGGTGCATAGAGTGAAGCTCCCATGGGAGTTTCTGGTTTAAATATTTTTCAGTACTGTTAAAAAGAAGAAAGTTTAATTATTTAAGATATATTATCTAGTGATAAATGTAAACTATATATAGTATATATAATATATATTATATATAATATATCACATATATATTATAAATATACTATATAATACTATATATTATATATATATATACTTATACTAGATAATATATATATATATAATATATAATATATAATAGATATATATATATAGTATTTATCATAAATAAATTAATACTATATATATTAATATATATATTTATATATTACTATATATATATATTTCGACCTTATAAAGAACATCTTTAAAAACGAAATAATAATGACAATATTAAAAGTTTTTTTATTCTTACAATTGTATTCTTACCATTAAATATTTGCTAAACTTATAACATTATAAGTGAATTGCAGAAAGCTATGTCAACACAGAGCAAAAATCCAAAATAAATTTATAAAGTGTGAGCAGAGAACTTTATGATACAAATATAATAGTGTTTTAGATATGTTATCATATTTTATATAAATATTTCAACTGTGGTGATTAATTATAGTAAACTTTAATTAATCATAGTTAAAATAAAAAAAATAAAACGGGATAAAACATTTCATCATTTCCAGATTGATTAAACAGGTGTGTTTAAAAATATAAGAAAACATATGTTTCAAGAGCAGGGCGTCGGGGTTTGAGCAGGAGCCGAAGCTCTTATCCCTTTTCACCTCCAATCTAATTTCCTACCCCGTTTTGTGGTTCGGTCCCCATCTCAAATGGGGACCTTACCATTTCTGATTCATCTGGAATCAGAATCATCCTTCGTCATTCTGCATTCTTCATTCTGTATTCTCTTATGCACTCTGAGTAATTATTTTATTTTTTCAGTTGGGCTCGCTCCAGGTTTCCTTAGATACCTCTGAGATTATTGAAACTATGCTATTCATACTCTTCGCCCTTATAAACATATATAAGAACACCCATATTATGGTGTTAAGTACATGTTTACTAAATCGGTTCCGCACCGGCACCGCTCCCCTTTTACATCGCGGGTCATTCGCACCAGCACAGCACTACACCAGCACAGCACCAGCACCAAGCACCAGCACCAGCACCAGCCCCAGCACCACACCAGCACCAGCACCAGCACCAGCACGGGAACCGGTGAGGGGGCCCGGGAAATGCCCATCTGTTCAGATACGTTAAACTTCTTAAATCCATCTTCCTCCGTTACGCACTTTGTGCTTTTCTTATGACTCTAGCTCCAGCACCGACTCCGCCTCCAGCTCCACCACTGTTGCATACGTGACTCAGGTCTCGGCACTATGAACATTCTTCTATCCTTTCTTCTTTATTCATTTTCTATCTTTATCTGTTACGAAATCCATGTTTTACTTCTTTTTTTTAATGGAGGACCCCTCCAGAATCTCGGAACCTACGGTAAGAAAACCGAGCCAAAGCATCTGCTCCCCCGACACCCCCCCAACAGTAAGCCCCCCATACTGCTCAATTGGTTTCTGTCACACCTTACTATATATACCCCTACTATTATCATATATATATTAAATATATATATATAATATATACTTCACATTAATATACACTATATATAATATATATATATAATATACCTATTATAACATACTTCACCACGTATAGATATAAAGATATATACAAAAATATATATTATACTTCCTATCTATTTGTTAGATCTAAATAAATTAAGAATATACTAAACATGTCCAAAATAAGGTATAAATTTAAATATATATATATATATTATATATATTATATATAGATATATAGTATTTATAATAATATATATTAATATAGTATTATATAGATGATGATGATATATATTATTCAAGTAATCCGATTTC